>JAUTBT010051664.1:0-15798 GCA_032361225.1 Lepetodrilus schrolli | reverse complement strand
CCCGGGGCGGGATTTGAACCTGGAACCTTTGGCTCCGAAGTCCAACTGTTCTACCACTGCGCTACCACCCGCCCGAACATTACATGTACATCTACATATAATATGTTTGTGAAAAGAGGAAAATATGTCCTAAAAATGTCCTAAGCGCACCCTTTCTTTCTTGACATTAATGAGACAGTTAGTTTTAGTCTTCAACTCGGCGTTGACCCAGTCAATCTGTTTCTGGTGATACTCATTTTCTTGAGTAAGTCTCTTTTCCCGATACTGAACAAATAAAAGATAATTATTCATACATAGATCTAACAAATCAAAGAGATAAGGCTTTAAAATACAAAGATTTGGGGTGAGTGAGTTATTTGTTTTAAGTCATCGTGGGAATCTTTCACCCATAGGTGATGATTAATATTTGATTATAGTACAAAGATTTGGCATGGATACAATAAAGGTATCATAACGAAAAAGTAACAAATGCATTTCAAATAATAGGCAATTAATACTGTGAATAATTAAACAACTTACTTCTTTGGAAATTGCTTGTGATTGAACTTCACCAAGATTTGCCTGAATTTCACATTTCTCCCTGTTTAACACTGTCACCTTTTCACTCAAATTTTTCACTTCATCTGAAATCGGTGACAAAACATAACATAACAATTATTCTACCTTTAATACATAAAAACATGGATGCTAATCATAGCATTCTAAGAAAAACAATATTATCTTACTGGAGTCAGACTACAGTGACCTACCATTAAGGTAATAGTGCTGACCTACCATTCAGGTTACAGTGACCTACCATTCAGGTTACAGTGACCTACCATTCAGGTAATAGTGCTGACCTACCATTCAGGTTACAGTGACCTACCAGTCAGGGTGGAAATCTCTTTGTTTCTTTTCTCCAGAACAGCATTGAGTTCAAGTTTTTCTGCTTCACGTTGTTTGTTGACACTTTCCAAATGTTGCTGAAAGGCATTGCGAATGTTAAATAGCCATTTTAAATGGTTTCAAGGTATGAAAAAAAAAAGGTCTTCCTATGCATAAACTATAGCAGTGTCCTCCACAAATGTAAAATAAAATTTACAAATTCAATGGAAGTTGAGAACAATTAATAACTTGGTTACCGTATTTAAATAAATTAATTCACACGATGCAACTATACAAAATTGCATATCCTGTCACCTCAGTCTATTAAATGAGTTATCTTGACACTGGGCTACACATTCACCTGTTTTGCTTCGATGCTCTGTTGTGCATCTTCAAGAGTTTTGAGTTTGGAACTTGATTCATTATACCTTTTTTCTGAAATCAAAACAACTAGGGTACATACGGTCATAAAAGACATGAAAAAAATGAGAATCTACTTCTAATAGATCTATGTAATTCATATTTGTGATGAAAGCCTACAGCTTTCCCTGACAGTTCTGCTCATGCCCAAGCCATAGTAAGTTTACCCCTATAAGTTATATTTCGGGTAGATGTTCGCCCCCAAACAAGATCATCATGGGACATACATGGGTTGTGAATATGTTAGTATTACCACTATTCACACTTGGTGCACTTCATGACCAGTACCCCGACTTTGTCGTACAGCTGATGACTGCATTTGTCATTGTAATTGCTGAAGAACACATTACACCATTTTGAACCCATGTAATGTGCTTTTCTCGGGCTGAAAGAAACCTACCTAAAAACATATGTGGTGGTAGTTTGGGTGGGTGGGTAGTTCAGAGCTGTTTTCAAGTTTCTTTCACTTACATCACGGCATGTCAATTTAGGGCAAGAAGAAACCTGCAACATTTGTAGCACTGAATGTTGCAGTAAGCATGGTAAACCTGCGAGCACTGGCTGGTACTGACAGACCAAGGATGATAACTGCATTGCCACTGTACAGACAGCACATCTCATCATGATCGCGTCAGAAAGGTAACTATTGCAAACATTGATGTTGGGCTCCTGATGTTGGGATAATGTGAACACAGGACCTATGGAGGGGTGGGTAGGTGCACAAATATTTGATGGGGTTGGGGATGGAATCCCTGGTTTCCTTCGCGACATTGGGACATGATTTATAACGACTTTCAAACAGAAGTTCTTCCTTACCAACATCTGTCAATCGAGTCTGTAACTCCTCCTTTGTTTGTCTTTCAGTTTCCAACTGGCTATTGCTATTGATCAGTTTCTTTTCCAATTCAAAATCTTGTTGTTCTAAAGTAAAAAATAACAAAAGAAGAACAAATAAGTATATGGTAAGTCAGTGTATAGTAATTAACATACAAATTAACATAACAAATTTAATGGATCGATTGATTTAGTGCCTTACGTCACTGTGGGAATATTTTACCCATATGCAACATTACAAAAATTTGATGCAATTTGCAATCCAAAATGTCTCATTAAACTAATGACATATTCTATGAGTAACGTCTTGAGAACTGAGCTCATTTGTGTAATTGACATTTGTTGCTGTGCATGACTACACATGCACAGGGCCGTTATTAGGCTAATTAGTATCCTGCCAATATAGTAGCTGCTGCTTTGATGTCGCATAAAAACAAACAGATATGGAGCAAGTTTCCAAGGCTTTGTGAGAATAACCAAAGTGTCATTCATAGATAATGGGATGTAGTGATTTCATATCCAAAACAATTTGGTACCCTGGGTTTTTGATTTGGTACCTAATATACAACAAAAATAAGTAAATGATAGTAGCCTGTTTGGGCATGTCAATTTAGCTTTATATTTTAACAACAAAGGATTTCTAAACGTCTACAAGCTCCAGATACTCTCCAAGAACTTGCAGACACATTAGAAGAAGAATGACACCAGATTACTCAAGCCAAGTTCCTTAATTTGGTAGAATGTTTCTCCACAAAATATCTACCAGCGCTTTCTTGTAATTTATTGTATTGCATGTATAACTGCTGCATAATTGTATAACTTGGAACTAAAATAATTTTCTTTTCTTAATCTCTCGTCTTTTGGAAGTGACAATTAAACTTTAATGAACAAGCTAATTACATTGTTAATACTGGGTTTGTTCATAGATTAAATAATCATTGCCAATACAAGGGACATGTAAATCGGGGACTTCCATTAATTCCAAAATATGCCGGGTTTGAGTTGCTTCTTTTGCTCCTCATACTCTGAACAGTGGCAGAAATGTGAAAGGTCTGTGACATATCTTTTATACTTCTATCAAACAATGTGTCAGTAGTGATGAGAGGAGTTTATATTTTATTTCATGCAAGTCCCTGGTTTATATTTTATTTCATGCAAGTCCCTGCAGAATCAATTTACAAAATTTCATCTCTGATACTATATACAAAGACAGTGTTGAAATTCTAATAATTATTGTAAGGAAGAAATAGAAGACATGGAGGAATGGAATTATTTAAAGATAAATGTAGGAATCAATATAGGATATTAGGTAAGAAATACTTTTGGCTACCACATCACCTGGGTACAAAACACTATGACCCATCGATAACAAATTACAATGCAGAAGCTTAGGCATTATTTGAATACTACTCGGCAAGTTAATTTTATGACTAGTATTTGGGGTATAATTTCTGCTATAAAATTAATTTTATTTCCTCACGTTGTACTAGCATTAATTGTTATTACATCACTGGGGAGGAGATAAGCATAGGTTAATTCCTAAACTCATCCACCGCATTAAAATTGGGTGTTGTTATGACCGACATGTTCATTATTCTCAGTCTTGAAAACTTGCACCATCTCTGCTTGTTTTCATTCTATATGAAGGCATAAAATCGTCCGTCTGGCAGCTAATAATGGTGTACAAGCGGCAAAAACAATCTAGGCGAATGTAAAATTGCCGAATATACAATTTTCAGTTATATGCACGAAAACTGAAGGTCTCGAGTGAGAAAATAATATACCCGAATTTACGCGAAGTCTCTCATATTTGGAGTTTGTTTCATCAAGTTTGGCTTCTTTGCCACTAAAACAGTTCTCCAATTTTGCTTTAACACCATCAGACAGAATATTTAGTTCAGAATCGTCCAGACATTTTGAAAGGTAAGTAATCCCCGCCATTATGGCGCATGTATTCCCGGAAGTGGACTAAACGCGCGATTAAACCAAGGGGAGGTAAGTTTGCTTTGGATATGAACAGCTGTTAAACTTGGTACTGTCAAACCCTGGGAAAAGAAAAACGTTTGTATAACACTAAACAGCAGGTTAAACATCTCATAAGTTGCTTTTACGTGACATTTTCAAGTTATTTAAAAGTCTTTTATTGAGTTTTCTATTCTGTATTTTGTTTTGCTCTTATAACTTCATCAATATTATATATATGCTCTAGTAACTGATTTTTAGAATAAAGTTATCTGTGTCAACTGACTAGGTATTATTACCTATCATTGGATTCTCTCTCTCTCTCTCTCCCTCTCTCTCTCTCTATATATATATATATATACAAAGTTTTATTTATTTAGACCTACAGGTCTTAAAGAACTATGGTCCTACTGGTACCATCTGAAAGGCCTATTGGTACCATCTGATAGATCTAGCTATGGGTACCATTTGATCAAGCACATTAAAATCAGATTCGAAGCTGACACTCATGCAGAAATTTGAACATGACAATTGCTGTTCTTTGTTTCGAAAAAGAATGCCAAAATGTTTAAGGAGAGAAACGAGATCTGATTTTAATGATTTTACCATTTGATAGACATTATCTTTAACTCTTGGAAATACTGGCACCAACTAACAGATCTACCTATACAGGAACCATCTGAAAGTCTTACTGGTACCCGGTACAATTATTCAACATGGTGGTGAGAGTCTGTGTTATTGGAGCGGGCATCATTGGCCTGTCATCGGCAGTTCAGATCCAGGAGAAACTGCCACGTGATTCCAAGGTCACCATTATAGCAGACTCCTTCTCCCCAGAAACTACAGCTGACGGATCTGCTGGCTTCTGGAAGCCGCATATGCTGGAAGCCACACCCATTGCTGATATCAGGTGGGGAAAATAGGTATAGTTTTTAAATAATTTTCATTTTTGTGGAAAAATATGTAAGAATTAACAAACCAACATTTGTTAACAGATTTCTTCACTTACATATGCAAATGCATTTATTAATATTTATGCATTTACTTGGAACTATGTTTTGTCCACATGCTTTAACCCAGTTCCCAAGACATTTGCCTAAATATAGTGCTTGTGACTGAAAATCAATATTATAATAGTATAGTAATAGTAATGTTATATTGTTATTTGATAAATATCTCACATTTGTGTTCATATATTACCGAATTTTTGCCAACTCATTTAATAAATTCAGTATTATATGACCACTCATATATTCTATATATTCTCTGATACATATATAATATTCTCTGATACATGTATAATATTCTCTGATACATATATTATATTTATGATACATATATAATATTCTATGATACATATATAATATTACCGGTAATACAAAAAAGTGTTTTCACTGCTTAAGTTTTCTGCTAAAGGTAATAGTAACTGTATTCTGCTTGTTATCTTTGTCTCAGACACTGGAGTGAGGTGACATGGCACCACATGATGTCTATAGCGACGTCGCCCCTAGCATGTCAGTTAGGCATGTACACAGTGTCTGGCTACTCACTGTCAGGCAACACTACATACAAAGTTAGTGTGAAAACTTCATGTAATTCCTCCTGCAGTTATTGCTAATCCCCCTCTAAGTTTGAAATCAATATTTTCTGTCATTTTCATAAAATTTTAGCTCAATGAATGCGAGTTTGTACCTATGTTGTTGGCCTACCTAAACTGGCTTGTCAACCTGAAGCCTGCAACACTGTAGCACATGTGTTGCAGTAACCCTTTAAGCACCTGTTGATGAAACAAGTAGGATGGTTTCTGCACTATTAGAGTTACAAATATTGCATCGTATATTCTGACCACATCGGCAAGGTTGAAGCTGCAAACATTGATGTCGGATTTCCGGGGTGGGTTTGAACCTTTGGCTCTAAAGTCTGACTGGGGGCTGTTCTACTTTTACTTGTTTCATATTATTAATGTTGCTGTAGGTACATTTAATTTAAAAATAATAAATAATTAGAAAATAACGATTCGAAAGAAATTGCTCATGTTCGTATTTTTAGGGTCAGAATATTTTTTATTTCACCGATTTATTTAGGTGTTTGAACTATTAGAAGATGGAAATTATTAGGGTAATTACGGTATAGTGTGTAATATGATACTATTGTTAAAGTGACAAGTTAGACGAAGTAGAATGATCAATGCGATATCTATGGCTACATTTCAGGAGGAGTGGTTTCGAGATCTTGTTCTGGGTTACCGACGTCTGACGTCACGAGAACTGCAGATGTTTCCTACAGCAAAGTAAGTATTTCTACTTGATGTGTACATAGAGCATTATCATTGTGAGTGGTGCACTGTATAAATGCTATTATTATTATTATTATTATTATTATTATTTTGTTATCTATATCTATCTATCTATAATAATAATAATAATAATAGTAATACACTTGTATATCACCTAAAGCCAGTTTAAAACTATATATATAATATGTATTATTCTTATTATTATTATTATTTAAAAATAATAATAATAATAATAATTTTACAAATAATAATTATTAATATAATACATTTTACAAATATAATTATATGCATTAATGTACATGGACAATATTTGTGGAAATCAGAATTCCTCTTTGAGGAACCTACTAGTGAAACATGCAGAAAATGTAGCTTGTTGCCGAATTAAAGTACATGTACATACTTTCAGGTAAAATATGTTTGACTGTGAAATATGTCAACAACCCTTTATGCATGGCTGTTTGTATTGTAGATCGGGGGTATTTTTCACAACACTACAGATGAATGCGGTGGCATACATGTCGTATTTGTTAGATAGGTATGTGTGAAATATTTGGATCCAGAAAGATGCTGTATTTCTGTTGTACCATGCTCTTGTATATACTTTCCTTGTACAGGTAGTCTAATTCAACCATGCTAATTCTGGGAATTGAACCCAGACTGGAAGTGATAGTCCTACCCATGAAGATCAACCAGTATGAAAAACTGTTTATTTTTATTAGTGTAAAACATTAGGAGTTGGTCATATTAAACATAACCACTACTGGTAGTCTTGTGTAATTAGTTAGCTACAAATCTCAGTACCGGTATATCACCATGACATGCAAAGTCTGAAATATCGGTGGCATAGCTATGGATATGATAATGTGGATTCGTCAATAATGTAAGTCTTCTATATTAATGCTTTGTTTAAAAATCGTTGTGGCTAAGCTCGACATTTTGCCCAAATTGTGTACATTTTAAAGGATAAAATTTGGCATACAGTAAAAATTAAGTAATGATAATCTACGAATTTTTAGATATTGTATCAACTCAAATTTTCCCATGTCATGGCCATATTGCATTGTAAAATGGCCGCATTTCATATTCACCTTAAGTAAGAAAGACAGAAATTAGCATATAAATACTGTCCATAGGTCACGTATAGGTGAAAAATTCCTGCTGTGACATAAAACAATAATTCACTCACTCACCATAGCCAACTTTATAAGCAATGATAATTTAGGCGGCATAGCACAGTTTCTCATTGTCTGTGCCTGGGTATCTTTGTATGTTAAGTAATATGAATAGTATTGTGTTCCAAATGAAATAGGTTCCATACAGTTCAATTGCAATCTATATTTATATCACCACCTGTATGATAGGAAGGCGTATGCATTAGCAGTGTGAAGTTGTTAGGTCAATATTGCTGGTGCATTCCAGCCATGTGAGTTGTTGTTTTTCACTGCTTGTCTGCCACAGAATTTTGCCAATTTCTGACTCGATTGACACCCTCTATTTTCCTGTTTTTCTGTTTATATGAATAATTGGGCCTTTCTGTGCAAGTGGGTGTAAAGCTAGTGCATGTTGATTGAATAGTTTAGAAATGACATCCTCTCGAACTAAGCTGATTTATATGATAAATGATAGTGTGGTGTGTCCACTAACTTGTTAATGGCGGCCATTTTATAATCCATTACTAATTATAACAAGTTATTATTTTTGGGTACAGGTTTAAGAAAAATGGTGGCAAAATAATCCGGAAGACTCTGAAGAGTATACAAGAGGTAGTATTTTAAAATATATTTTATTACATCATGAATCCGAATTTTTGTAAAATTTATACTTAATACAGCCAATATTTATATTAACTTTGAAGTTTTAAATATTTTAGATTGCTGATGATTATGATGCCATTATCAACTGCTGTGGTTTGCGAGCCAAGAAATTAGTTGGCGACACTGAAATTAAGCCAATCAGAGGACATCTTACAAAGGTAGATTTGTTACCCATTCTTGGATATGATACATCAAACAATCAAACGTTTCTGATAGTTATATCAAAATAACAATTGAAATATGTGGCAGTGAGTATTGAGGGAGGTCTTAATTTTGTTTCACGCATCTTGCCATCAGTCAAGTATGATTTGCAGTATTGTGAAGAAGCTGGTCTGACCTTTAACCTTCAGCGTGCTACTATTATTCGACTTAGTGTGCAAGCCTTTTGTGAAGAAGCAGATCTTTATTTGAGATTCCAATTTCAGATAGACGCGCCTTGGCTAAAACATTTCGTTGTGAAGGTCGATGAACCAGACACGGGTTTCATTTTACCAGGGTAAGAAATTTTATATCGGTTATTGTGAAAAAAATATTATTCCGACTTTCAACCGTCATGTTGTGCTTTGAGCATACACTATATTAATGTTCTGCTTCTTCCTATTATAATTACTCAATTTATTTTTTCAGTCATCATTGACTTCAAACAAGTGAAATGTCAACTTTTTAGTCAAATGATGATGACATACCATGCAGCGCTCGAGGTTAAAGCTGAAAAAGTTTTATTTCCAAATTCTCATTGAAAATTTGAGCATAAAATCATACTGAAAACCATTTCGTAATCTCAGGGCCAGTATGTTAGTTTTGGTCAGGAAATGCTGACTAGTTTTGTTTGGTTGCTAGGGTATCATCTGTAGTACTAGGAGGTGCGGATGAGATCGGCAACTCGAGTACTGAGATCAGAGACGAGGACAAGAGCACAGTGTTACGTCGATGTAGTAAACTGGTCCCTGGAATCCAGGTATTTCCTGGCGTGTATTTACAAATAATAATTTCCTCCAGACAATTTAGATAGGATTTGCATTGACTGTTCCTGGATCTGCCAACATGCCTCACTAGTGAGGTTGATGCCAATTATGAAAGGGGTGGCTGGTAGCACAGTGAAGCAGTGTTGAGCTTTGGAGGTAGAGGTCTCGAGTTCGAACTTACCCAGTGGAACCTGCATCAATGTTCGAGGCCACCTCTCTGATCAGATTGATAAGATTGTACTGTCTGTAATGTTATAGTTCAGTTATCATCCTTGGTTTGTCAGTACCAGCTGATGACCGCCAGATTGCTGCAACAAATGTTGGGAGGTTTTCTCCTGCCATTCGCCGACATGCAGTGACATGAGTGAAATAATCTTGACAGCAGGTCTAAACACCAACACAACCACAACAACAACAACATCTACAACAACAACCACAACAACAACAACAATAATAATAATAACAAGCAATGGTGGACATCTCTTTCAGAATGCGCAGGTCGTAGGTCACTGGGTTGGGTTACGACCTAGCAGGTCACGGCTCCGACTAGAAATGGGGCATATCCTGGTAAAAGGAAGACGTTTACCTGTAAGTATTTAGTAGTCATTGAACAACAATATAACTACTTTGTATATCTTTTGAGCTGTAATATTTTGGAAATACTGAACTCCAAACTGGAAATTCATTATTTAAAGATTAGATGACTATTGAAAACATTCTTACAATCATTGATTCAATCTGCCATTAGTCTGTATCAAAGAAGGCAGAAGCAACGTTTATTTGGCAAGGACCACATCTGCTGTACCATCACATATGGGTGAAAGATTCGCGCAGCGACGTAAAACAATAACTCACTCACGTCTGCTGTAATCTGTTAACAATTGCAGGTGATCCACAACTATGGACATGGTGGGTCTGGTGTGACTCTACACTGGGGATGTGCTCAAGACACCGTCCACTTACTGAGGAACATTGTGTCAGGCAGCAAGTTGTAGCTGTAGCTGTAAAGGCAGTGTAGTCTGAAGTTGTCTTCATAATCTCAAATTGATGAATATCAGGCACTAAATAAGTACATTGTTATTAGTAGTAGTATTTATTGATCTTTTCAAAATTTGTTTAAAATCTATTTCCTTGGTTTGTGTAATTCTTCATCCATGATTTTCTATAACTGGAATTTGTCTAGTTTTTTAACATTATGTATCTCAGATGCAAAAGGAAGGACATTCTCATCATCTCAAAAACTAAATCAAACTTTGGCGATCATGCCTTCAAAATTGCTGCCTGACTCTTGTTAAATCTGCTAAATTTCTTGACGCTTTCCACAAAGTCTATGTTGGTTAATTTCTTAATATCTGCAATTCTGTCTAGGCCCTGTACAGGTGACTGTGTGTTCACGGTGAACAGGGATAATGTTGAGTGCCTGTGAGCAGCCTAGTTGGAACTCTGCACTACATAAATATATTATATTATTATTATTACTACTTAATCTGCAGTTTTTCTTTAAAATTGTTGCAGTTCTATTCAGAATGTCAGTTCTTTTAAAAATCTATTTCTTGGTTTGTGTCATCTTCATCCATCTTCATTCTTTAACTGGAATTTCCATATTATTGCAGTACGTATGATTAATATGCAGTTCTGTTCAAATGATCTCCCCTTGGCTTACATATATTTACTACCAGTAGTATTCATCTAAGGTTTTCTATCACTGGAATTGTCCAATATTCCAGTATGATTTCTCCAGCAATTAGTTAAAAGAATACAAACACATTCTGTTGGTTCAATATAGCTCTCTTTAATTTCACATAATTATGAAATTATCCAAGAGACTGATAATCTGTAGAAACATAGAATATACCATGATTGCAAGCCAGTCTTAATATATATCATATATATCTATATATATATATGTATAATCATTATTTGTATATGCAGAACTAGGGCTGGAAATAACCCAGCCTTGTAAGGGCTGTTGGTCATGTGATCTGTACATGCTCATTTCATTGGGTGCAGGAACAACAGAAATGTAATGCCCTCCACAAGACTCATTCCAAGTATTGTCAGTCACAACTCTTTATCACTGACGAGCTCTGTACATGGTAGTTTTCTACATTGAGGAACTAAAATGATATGTAACTAGTCAACAGGGGAACATTATTCAAGATGAAGTGATTATGTCGAGGAATGAATTTCAAACAATCTCATTTCTATTCACAGAATGTCTGTGAAGTATATGAGAAACATTTGAAATATTCTTCCAGCAAAAAATATTATTGATACCCCAACAATGCTGATTCATCAGAGAATAAAAGAACTTAGGGTGAAAGTTAAAATGCACTTGAATTATTATTTACCACATTTGCAATATTGTATGCTACAAGTGCAAGTCTTGTATCACATATTACCGACTTTTACCAATGACCAAGTAAAAACACTATTTGTTGTAAGACATACTATCAGATGAATGTTCTTTTGGTGGATTTAAAGGTAGGCCGTCCAAATTCCATTATCAGTGATATATCATACAAACAATCATTATTATATTTACCATAACCAAATTATTATTGCTTGTTATGATTTAAGGCTATTTTAGACAGGTATGCATTAACCATTTTGAAAAGTTTCTCTCGACTACTTGATTTAATTTCCAAATTTTGCCGTTATAATACTTAAAGTTTTGACCAGAAGTACCTATTATAAATATATTCAATGATCTTCAGCTACATTACAAATAGACAACTTCATTCAGCTGGAAAAAAAATAACATGTTACAATTACTGATAAACCAAAAATATCAATTTATTGATTTGAAATGTACAAAATTCATAACACTAAGAACCATAAATGTTGTAGTTTATTTTGTGGTATAATATATTTCTATCTAACTTTTAAACTTACCAAAAAGTAGGAATTTTTATGCATGCACTTACAGTCATAATTTGCAAAACTCGATGAGATTTGTGTGTATGAACTTTCATTTGTAGATTATTGATTTTATGGCTTGATGTGACTGACTATGGTAATTGGAGTGCGAGTTTGGTGTTGACCTGTAAATGAAGACAAAATGACCCCCTTCCCCTTAAAAAAACCAACAATATAAGGTGCATCATGGGAAATACTGCCCATCATGTGATTTCCTAACATACCATATTTGTCCCCTCTATTCACAATGTGGTCAGTCCCAGTACAATAGTTAACATAGACACTGAACATAATACCAGTCTGCATTCTCAATACCTTAAGACAGAATTGTTTCCTACATTTCATATGTTATGAGCATACACAAATATTTTGAGTATATTAATTAAAACTTTTGAGAGTTGAGCAGACCCAACAACCAACTTCATGGATATATAACAAGTTTTAAATTAATAAAAACAAAAAAATAATATACAAAGTAACAAGAAAAAAACAATATTGCACGAGTTTGTATTGAATAGGATCCGTTGACTATAAAACATGGAATGTTGTATGGTCAAAAACAATCAAACTGGACTCAATAAATATGATATTTACAAAACAAGCATTATTTATAATTAACAGGACAGTACATCATTTTTCAATCTTGTATTTTTCATCAACACTTAAAACTGTTTGGATAGTCTTGCTTTGGTATAAAGTTGTGAATTTTACACACTCTTCACCCTGAATTTATTTTAGTTATACAAACATAATTGTCTCCCTTATATCAATATCGTCTGCTGAACTTCTCCTTTCCAAATACTGCAGGTTATTGCATATCCCATGCACAAATTTCTAAATGTTTCATAATCACAGTGATTATTGTTGAGTGATGAATGAAAATCTAACTCCAAACTACAGGTGTGTCAATGAAACCCATTAACCCTTGCCATGTTTGATTAGGCATAGGCACTGCTCTTTGGGGCATCTGAGCTGCCTCCAGCATAGAGAGGGTTAAACATATGATGTGAACACGGAAAAGCCACATAGGGCAATAGAAGCTGGTAGAGATTGGCTGTGAACATGCTAAAGTTATGTTGGCCAAAGAATGCCAGCTATGAAGTTGATAAAGTCAATCAGGTAATGATACTCAAGAAGATAAATATTGCACATTTAAATATCACAAAGATTTTAAAACAAAAACATAACGAAAAGTAAATAACATAAAACTGACACACTCTTGGCAAATCATGATTGTCGTTAAACACTTCCCTACAAGTGCTTAGAATCATATAATATTTTGGTGTATTGAGAAGCATTGATGTTAAACAGGAGAGATAAATACAGAACATAGTTAGCCCATGACAAAATTTTGGAAATTACATGCACAGGGTAATGTGAGAGTACCACAGACTCTTGTGGATACAATGATGACACAGTACTTTAAATAAATTGGAAAATGCACTTTTTCTTTGTGACTGTAACCTTGAAATAACAAAATATAATTGTAAAGCCTCATTATCATAGTATCATTGAAACAAGGATGCACTTTATAAATACATACATTATTATTGTTATAATTATTGTGAATTATTGTGAATAAAGGTCTCAGCTAATAATAGTCTAAATAGACTTAAAAGTGAATCCGAATGCCAAGGTTGAAGCGACCTTGGTAATAATCTTACTTTATAGCATTGAAAGCATCAATGGACATTAGAATGCTTTAAAAGTAGGTCACCATGACCTTTCAAGATCACCAAGGACTGACACTCATCTCAAATACTACCTGGAATTGAAAAACAATATTTGTTAAATTTACAATGGAAGTTGCAAAATAAATATGGCAAATTAAGATATCCTTGTCCACTGTCGTAATGATTAAAGCTCTTATGGTATTTACATGTTTTCAAATCCTGTGTTAATGAGTAAATAAAGACATTTCAACATTTGCGCCAACTCAACCCATTCACTCCGTAAAGTAATTAATTTAATATAGACACATCTATACATTACTGGACCATTACCTACAGTTATCACTGTAATATTCTGGACGTATTGTGACATTTAAAACTAAATTAGTGTAATTTTACCTAAATGTTCGTTGGTTTCAGGAAAACGGTAATTAACGTAATTCCTCACAATACGTTATTTTCAAGTCCACGCATTCGATAACTACATACTAGTGTTGTCTAGCCGACAATGTCAGACCAGTACACCCAATGTTTGTAAGGAAACACAGAACTTTACCAGGCTATAAATAATATATACATATATATCTGCCACAACCATGGGTTCGTTTGACATCATCATCAAACATGTCATACGACAACAAACAACAATGTTATGTAGTTAACAGTTATGCACAATTGCTAGAACCATATTGTCTTCCTTTTCTAATTGTCTCAATAGACTACTTGCAAATAGGCCACCACAACCATTGAATGTTGAGATACATTGTAAACACATAGATACACGCAACATATTTGTGGACAGGATAGGGGGGAAATCACAGTATAGTGTGTATTAATATACTAGTACTCAACAAAATAAATTAAGGGCCAGCAGCTATTTAGTTTGGATGATGATGATGATTATAGAATTTAACGTCACTGCGGGAATCTTTCACCTATTTGGTGGGGAAGCTTTCTGCCAAATTTTGGAACATTCTTCTTCCAATGCATCTGCTAATTCTTCAAGAATACCTGGAGCCTGTATATGTTTGGAAATGCTTCATTGATAAAATAGTATACCGGTAAGCTAAATTAACATGTCCAAACAGGCTACTGGTCCTTAATTAATTTTGTTGATTATATTCATGAACTGTTTGTCAAATGATCACAACTGATCATACAATGCTGGCAGGCTTATTTAAAATTGAGATTCATCACATCAGGGCTCTCCTGTACAAAATGACGTAACTCAAAGGTAACCTTCACTCCAACTTTGGCCATAGACTACACCATTGCTAGGGTTAGAGATTACTGTTGCTATGGTTAGAGATTACCTCCGAGTTGTGTCGTTTCATACAGGATATCCCAGATTAATAAGGCAGCAAACATGGCTTGTAGTAGTCTTAGGAAATCGTCCATTGAAACACGAAACCGTAGGTTTGTTTGTCAGTGTAGACATGTCAGGAGACACTTATAATCTAGACATTTCTATCAGTCAGGATGGTGACAGATGGTGACATATTTTTGGCCATGTGTAAGATATTTATACCTAGGTTAGGAAAGTAACTTAAATTATTTTTATACTTAGATGCAACTCTTCCAACATCATTGTTCAAGTCATGGAAAACGTCTGTGATATGGATGTCACATACAATTGTCAACAAAATTCAGATTGTGCTTTGAGATTAGAAAACCATTATCCTGCATCTGTCTGATGCAAAGTTTACATTGCTGGTCATGTTGTAAAACACTCGTTTTATGAAATTATTTCCTCATCTATCTTATTTTGCTGTCAGTTACCACAAAATAAACAATCACAGCAACATCTGGTTGAAACATCTGGTTGAAACCTTTGAGTAAGATTTCATGCTTAACTTATATTATATTACGTTCAAATTCCAATACAATACATGAATTGAGCACTTACTATTTTAATTTATTTTTATTTTCATTTAAAAAAAATTGGAGTTTAGAGTTGCTTTCAAGATTCTTTCACTCATATCACGACTTGTCAGTTTAGGGCAGGAGGAAACCCGCAACATCTGTAGCGCTGAATGTTGCAGTAAACCTGCGAG
>JAUTBT010051653.1:0-15800 GCA_032361225.1 Lepetodrilus schrolli | reverse complement strand
TTTCCTCCTGCCCTAAACTGACAAGTCGTGATATAAGTGAAAGAATCTTGAAAGCGACTCTAAACCCAAATTTAAAAAAGCAAAAATAAATCGTATACCTGGCATTACAATTTATAAGGTCTTCAAACTATTAGAGGGTTTGGATTATTAGGGTAATTACGGTAGCAGATATCACAGGGTGCCATCCACTTCATATTTCAGAGGGTTCTGTTTTCTCTGGGCGGATCTTTTCTGTACTACGCCAACCACTTCAAGGTCTACAGCTCGTTCTGTGCTAGCCACTCCAGATCTCAGAAAATATTCAACTTGGGTAAGAATATAAATTATTAACACTAGGAATATAATCGTATTTGTGGTTTTCTTATTTTTGCTAGTACAACTATACTTAGTTGCTACATGTTTATGTTAACAAAAAAAAAGATTTGAAAATAAGATTTGGCAGCGAACAAGTTAACATTAATTGTCAGAATTTTCATTGTTATAAACAATGCCCAGTGATGTACTTTGACCAAAGAACTTTGGCCAAAAAAAATAGAAAGTAAAATAAAATTAATTAGAAATGAAAAACATTAATAGTTGTTGAAGTGTCAGTAAAATACTGTAGTGTTATATTTGGAGAAAGGATGACTTGCATTGAAATGAGAATTATTTATGATTTTAGTGTGCTGCAAGATGACATATTGCAGACTGTTCAACTCGATGGCATTTTTATTTGTTGATTAGAATAACATTAGATATACTTTCAATTATGCTATGATTTCATATAGACTAGAGCCTCCTTTCTTAAAGTTAGAGTATCATTCCATTATAACCATAAGACTTACAAAATCACTTATGATCTAGTAGTGGATATGAGAGCTTCGTAAAACGATACCCTGATAGCAAGCTTGTGTACAATTTCGACTTGCCAAACTTCACATAACTGACTGTCGTTTTGTAGATTCCAACGAAGATTTGAAGAATTTCCTGCGTGCACGGAATCCCAAGCAGCAGCATTCCGCAACGCTGGAGTCGTATCTGATTAAACCAATTCAGCGGATTCTGAAATATCCGCTCTTGCTGCAGCAGTTGTGTCACCTGACACTGCCTGACACCGATGAGCATCACCACCTGTCAGGTACGCTTAATTAACCTTCTCCATGCTAGAGGCAACCACAGATGCCCTGTGTGACCAATGAATGTGACCGATCCAGAATAGATACAGTTAAAGGCATACAATCACAGTTTTTTTACATTTAATTTTACCTGGAAATGTGTATATTTGATTTATGTACACAGGTATATTTGGCAACAAGCTACATTTTCCGCATATCCCATTGGTTTTATCGAGAGATAGCATAATTTAAAAAATAAAATAAAATATTAAAATATGGAAAAATGCACAAATGAAAGAAGAAAAACAAAGAAATAAATAACTAAAACATTTTTTAAATAATAAAAAATAAAATAAAATAAAATGCAATGAAGTGTCAGTAAAATGTTTAGGTATTCTTAGGAGTAAAGTTACAGCTTCCCCTGAAATGTAAATCTTTTCTCTGCTTTCTCCAGAGGCCCTGCGAGGGATGGAGGCTGTAGCGGAACATATCAACGAAATGCAGAAGATCTACGAGGAATATGGGTCTGTGTTTGACGACCTCTCGAAGACGTTCAAGGAGGTCCACCCCATGAAGAAGGTGAAAGTCTGCGGGGTATAACTCATACATATACAACATTGTCTGTGTGTTGTCAGCCATACCCTGCTTTTCATTTATCTATTTGTTATTTTACTTATTTATGCCATAGTTATTTGATTTCCTGGTTTACAGATTTTTATGTGATAATTTTAACTAAGAATGTCGAAAATATAAATAAATATAATTTGGTATTTCGGAATGATCAATGATGTTCCTTCAGTAATTATTATTATAATTTTCTAAAGAATAGTACACTAGTTATTTATTTTTCCAAAATGGAAAAAGTTGGTCAACAGATCCGTAAATTGAGGATCTCATATGAATGGGCATGTATTACTGAATGTATTAAATGAGTCCCCAAAACTGATATTATGTGAGGGTTTGTCAAGCATAATATAATTTTTGCCATTCAATTTAATAAATTCAGTAATGTATGAAGATGAATGCGAGATTCTATTTATCACATAACTGTAGAAACTATTGTAATCTCGATTTTCAGTCACAAACACTCTCTAGGCATATGCCTTGGGAACTTGGTTAAAGCACGCAGACAAAATATAGTTCCATGTAAATATTAATAAATGTGATTGCATATTTAATTGAAGAAATCTTTTAACTTGATATTCGACAAATTAGGTCCCAAGAAGAAGCTCTAAAAGAGGTCCCCAAAAGACTTTGACTTTGACATACGAAATACAATTATAATAATCCATTGTATTATTACACTAGTGAAAATATGTATATTTATAGCATGGGTTTATTACACTCCCAGACTCTTATGTTATGTGATAAACCAGGAAATCAAATAACTATGGCCTTATCGTGATTTGTTGTAGCCATGGATTCATTGCTGTTTTATACGTAAATATACATGTAGTATGAAATAAGACCCTACTTGACGTTGCTGAATCATATTGTGTTGTATACCAAGCCCCAAGATTACTAACCTTTTTGAAGATTATTTCATGCTCAAAACCTTGAATTAGGTTTAAGTTCGTACTCAAAAAGGTTTTGTGATCTCGGGACCAGTATTCTGTATTCTGGAGCTTTTCGTGACATGTTATTATTCATTCGTATCAGCCTACATTGTAAAACTGTCATGGTTTTTACGTGTAACTGTATGCATGCTCTATTTTTTTTAAAGAATACTGTAAATCAGGAATATAATGCGAGTAGGATATTAATGCGAAAAGTGCGAGTGGCTTATGGCAGCATTTAATTCCTGCACATTAAATACATTCTGTATTTTCAGGCCAAATTGTCCGTAACGTGAAATGGATCATATGTATAACGTTGTATATGTAGAATACTATGTAGTATTGAATTGGTTGTCTTGTGATTAGTTTACTTCAATATACAATTTTATTTTATATATCAGTCATACATCAAATACACTATCTTCCTCAAGACAAATAACAGTTACATATGAATAACAATTATGCAAAGTCTAATATTAAAAAATATATATATTGTAAAAAATCAGTTACCATAGTGGTGATAAAATTGGAAAATTCAATATATTTGGTTATCATAGACATGTGCTATATATTTTATATAAAATTATATCAAAGTTTTGCAGAATACTGTCTATAAGGATAGATCAATGCAATGGAATACAAATTTTAGCAAATATCAGTAACAATTCACAAAAAAATTGGGGGATAAAGATGTTAAAAATCACTGTTGACTGCGATTCTCAGTTCCGTGATTCATGTGAATAACTTCTAAAGTACCTTAGTTATTTTGATAGAATTACAGCAATACCATACCAACATGAATGGGGATTGGTCCATGAATAAATTGATGACCACAAAAAATTACCATGGTAACCAGGAAAGTCCATATTTGGATAATATAATTATTCTGCTGTAATTACTTTTTTTCCAATCCAATTTATCTCAAACATGTGTATAATTGTCAAAACAGCCCTTAATTTACAGATAAAAAACATAATTTCACCCAAGCAATTGGGAAAAGATGGTCAAAAATCACTATTGACTGTGATTCACAGTTCTGTGAATTATGTGAAAAGCTTCAAAAGTACTAAAGGTATCATGATAAAATTACAAGAATACCTTACTAACATGAATTGGTGTTGGTCCAGGAATAAATTTTTGACAGAAAGTCAGTTACCATGGTATCCAGAAAAGTCCATGGCAACCAGAAAAATCGATATTTAGATAATGTAATATTTCTGTTGCACTTCAGTGTTTTTTCAGACAGTTATCTCAGGCATAATTGCCAAAACAGGCAATACTTTTAAAATATTAAACATGATTTCACTGAAAGTTGTAAATCAGTGGCAAACAGGAAAAGATGACCAAAATCCCTGACTTACTTAACAAAGCTTTCACACCTATGGGCCACAAACACATTCATCAGAAGAATACACACCTCAATAGTGGAAAATTATATGTTCATATGACCTCGAACAATGGGCCAGGTGTTCTTGTGTTCTCAAGCTCATGGTAACCTAGCAGAGGCTTTTTTCAAGGTCGTATTTTATTCTCAAAGTCACGTTCTTAAGGTGGTCTGTTATTCTAGATTTCTAAAGCTGTGCTGTTCGAATATTTCCAGGGGCTGCAACTAGGTTGCACTGCGCCACACCTGATCACCTCTTCCACATTTTTACATAAGAAATGTATATTCTATCCCGGACACTCATGGTGTATGTAAGAACAAAACCGATATATGAAAATTCATAGTAGTTATTATAAATTATTATATAGATTAATTAAATTTCCAAGCTAGTATTACTCGTGACTATTATTATTTATTATTATTTCCCTTTTAACATTTTCTATTATACACGTGTGTGTATATTTCACTGGTCTTTATACAGTTGAAGCAAGTCTAAATTTAAATTTAATCTAAATTAAATCCGTATTTAGAAATTATAAACAAATATATATATATATAATAAAATAAAATAAATAAATATATATATAGGACACGTCCGTGACACTCCTTCATTCAGCAATACACACTTGAGGTCGCTCCCGTTTTGGACATAATGAATAATTCACAGTAAAAGTTTTTAAAATTGGGGTTTAGAGCCACTTTCAAGATTCTTTCACTTATATCACGGCTTGTCAGCTTAGGGCAAGAGGAAACCTGCAACATCCATAGCCCTGAATGTTGCAGTAAACCTGCGAGCACTAGCTGATACTGACAAGACCAAGGATGATAACTGCATTGCCATTCTACAGACAGCGCATCCTAGCATTATCGCATCAGAAAGGTAACTTCTGCGAACATTGATGCTGGGCTCCCGGGGCAATATTTGAACCTGGAACCTTTGGCTCCGAAGTCCAATGTTCTGCCACTGTGCTACCACCCGCCCCGTGCACGTATGAACTGTTTGAAAATAATTGAATTACATAAAATAATGAAAGATACGTCTGGGAAAAAACCTGGTCGATTGCATTTAATTGGTGTCATTTATTATTTATGTCTAATATCTAGAGTTCGCATTAAATTAATGGCACATTAAATTCGTGATTTACAATATTCAGCAATGTTTCACAAAAGTTTCTGATATGATAATGATATGATGTTGTCAATACTGTGGCAATACTGTTACCATCCTTGGTCTGTTAGTACCAGGCGATGATCGCAGGTTTATTGCAACATTCAGCGCTACAGATGTTGCGGGTTTCCTCCTGCCCTAAACTGACAAGCCAAGATATAATATACTAAAAGAATTTAGAAAGTTGCTCTAAACCCAAATTTAATAACAATTATTCTTTTTAATTGAAAAAGAGTGTAAAATGTTTATTATCATCTTTTCTATTATTTTTCCATGCATTCTAGACATTCTAAATAAAGTTGGTAATGATTCAACTCTGTGTAGGTAAAGCTTTAACAGTAAAGTAATAAAACTCAGTAATATACACTCAATGTAGGTAATAAGAAGTAATATTGCATCCACAAAATCATTGGACTATCAGAGATATACTCTATTGCAAGGCAGATTATTATATGCCATACTCCATCCATAAAATCATCATGCTATATCAAGGCAATAAACTCTGTATGTCAGGGAAGGTCATGCCAGGTGGCATTGATAATCAGCTGAAAACACGATTTGCCATTCTTGTATCCTCTAATTAAGAAATAAATAGATTCCTAACCCATTTTTGTGATTGATTCCAGGCTGCAGATTTGAGTGTGGGTGAGCTACAAATGTACGGAATGGTGGAATGGTGCAACATGACGGAATACCTCGGCAAAACCAAGTCTAAAGCAGACTTCGAAAATACAGTCTTCGTCTTCCGAACAGGAGTTGTCTTCCTTTGTCGAGAACGACTGAAGCGCAGGAAAACGAGGGTAGGAACATGACGCCATTGAAATGAATTAGTTTTACAGCAAGGATAATTTATTACACATGAATTTAGATCGATCAGCAACTTGATTCTTTTTTTATTGGAAAAATAGGAATATTTACAAATGTAATGGTGTACCAATTTCATTTAATAGGAACAGTACATAAATCAGCGTTTACAGATTTACAACTTGAATACCAAACCACATTAATTTTTTGGGGAATAAAATATGTTGAAACCATTTAATTAACCGAGAGATGACATATTCTGTTATATGTGGGCTTACTATGCAACTTCGTATGAAATGCTAAATAACTATGTTTTAATTAATGAAATAAAATTCCCATGTTCATCAAGGTATTTGGATTTACAATTTACAAGATTTCACTATTTCAGTGTACCTTTAAGATTGACAATGTTTCACTGTTTTAGTCCCTGCCACCAAAGATGTCCCTACTGGAGCACCATCATCAGATGGACATGCTGGAGCGGTTCCGCACGCTCATCCCAACACAGGAAGTGCAGGTGCGTGTTGGGAAGGTCAGCGACATCGACAGACACTACTGGTGGGACCTCCTACACTCACGTTCCGATGCAGAAGGACGACCCGAGAGACTGTACCAGTTCTGTAACAGGTATATACCAAGTTACATTGTATTCTCTGTTCGAGGTTGGTGGTAGTGCAATGGTAGAACGTTTTGACTTGAGAGGCAAAGGCCCTGGGTTCAAATCCCCTCCCGGGAACCCGGCATCACTGTCTGCAAAAGTTACCTTTCTGAGGTGCATTGTATCTTGTTACCTTTTTGACGCGATATTGCTAGGATGCACTGTCTGTATCATGGCAATGCAGTTATCATATTTGGAATGTCAGTACCAGCCGGTGCTCGCAGGTTTATTGCATTAGACTTCGGAGCCAAAGGCCCCAGGTTCAAATGCCATCCCAGGAGCCCGGCTCACGAATGCTCACGAAAGTTACCTTTTTGACACGATATTGCTAGGATGCGCAGCCTGTATCATGGCAATGCAGTTATCATCTTTGGAATGTCAGTACCAGCCGGTGCTCGCAGGTTTACTGCAACATTCAGCACTACAGATGTTGCCAGTTTCCTCCTGCTCTAAACTGACAAGCTGTGATATAAATGAAAGAATCTTGAAAGCGGCTCTAAACCATAATTCAAATAAGAAAATAAAGAAGTAAATTCCAGAGACTGACATTGCCATGTTCAATTCCTATAGTATTCCTCACCTATTGGTTGAACAAACGATGATTATGACTATGTTATTTTACAGCACAACAGAAGCGAAGTCCGACTTCATGAAGGTGATCCGCCAGACCATACGAGAGAGCGTTCGACGCATGACGGTTCCACACAAAGTCATCCAGCCCAAAGTCCGCAACCAGATCCCATGTTCTGCGGAGAAGCTGGAGAACATACCAGCTCTCGCAAAAAAAAGAGGTCAGGATCCCGATAGACATTCCATGGATTTCGATGAGAAAATTAGCGCTCTAGAATACGAATCCGGGTTCAGGACCCGTAGCAAAACTATAGGTGACATCAACCAGGCGAGCATGGAAGACAATGCAACATACACGACCGTATCGGAGCCTCAGATCCACAACAAGAGTCCCTCGTCCTCAAACTCCAACCTCAGCAGTTCTAGCCACAGTGGTTCCGCCAAGCTGCTCTATGCCAGCACCAACCCTCTCAATTACTCTTCTGGTTCCATCAATTCCAGTGGATCTCCGATCTGGAAGCCGCGTGCCGAGAGCCGTCAGGGGACTCAGAGTCCCCAGAACCAGAGTCCCAAGCGATCGGTCGCTGGGCAACAGAGTGTGGATGACGTCGTGTCACGGCATAGCGTGGTTAGCGATGCTAGCAGTTCACCGAAGCGTAGCATTGCGAGTAATGATTCCCCAAAGCGTAGGGACCAGAAGACGGTGGTGTTTGCTTCCCCGTATGGACTCCAGCCATTGAAGGATACCGAGTGCTAGCATATCTTGAATGCAGTTCTGTTAGTGATCCAAAGGGACCTCTGCTTAATGAGTGTATACTGTTCGTCAGGACTGTATATTGATTGTCAGAGCTGTAGTCTGATTGTCGGGGCTGTATACTAGTTCTGTATATGTCAGGCTGGATGCTCTATGTGTCAGTACTGTATACTGTGATATTAATATCAGAGTCTATTATACACTGCATCAGGGCTGTACACTGCACTTGTCAGGGCCCTATCCTGTACAGATAATACATGCCAGGTTGTACCAAATATGCATCAGGGATGTATACTGTTTATGCCAGGATGTATACGATATTTGTCGGACTGTAAACTGTACCTGACATATTAATCAGGGATGTATACTGTATGTCAGAGCTGAATACTATATATAAGGGCTGTACAAAGGCACTGAATAATAATTGCTGGAATCTCGATACCAGAGCCTAATGTGATACAAAGGAAGCCGCTTGCCCTCACTGCACGGCTATAACCTTGAATCACAAAGTCCTGGTGTAATTACGTACAGTAGGTGGAACATAAAGTTGACTTGTATATGGGTTGGCCCAATGCTTGTAGAGCTGTTGACCATCAGTTGATATCAGTAACCAAAGAGGACTATAGGCTTTGAATAGCGTAGAGTCAATGGACACAAGAAGTGGCCCAGAAGTGACTGAAGGAAGATCAGAGATACAGGAACTGATGACACTCTTGCCATTTCAGATCAGAGATGTGACCAGACACAGAGGTTAGGGCCCGCTAGCCCAGAGATGGCTGAGTTGAGTGTGACCAGCCCATCGGGTGAGATCATAACATATCTCTGATGGTTGTGGTGGCCGTGGGATTATTTTTTCTCTCTCATCAGCATGCGACTGTGGTTTACGGGTTGTGGGAGGTTGTGTGTGTGTGTGTGTGTATGCCCCAATTGTTTGCTAGACTTTCGATTGATAGGCTTTTCAAGCAAATAGTTGTTGGGGCAGAACACCGAGTGCCTTGCCTGTCATGCATTAGAAGCAGAGAGGGATGTGACATGATCCTCGTCTACGAACTTCGGCATCAAGATTTAACTTTGCCGATCATGGTGATATCCAACGAAGCATGTGGAGTATGTGACAAATTAGACCGAGAAGCTCTGAACGTCATATCTGCATCAATCCAGCCATTATTGATGGCAGAGTATCTCGGCCTAGTGACAAATGTTATTGTCAGTACGCTGATTTAGTCTTAGTCAAGAAAAGTTGGTGCAATTGAATAATGCATTTACATAATGTTCACATTATTGTCTGTCATTATAATATACACGTTATCTGCTGGCCAGAATACATTGACAAAATGTACTACTTAGTCTGGTATAGATAGATATACTGTAAAGAGATACTCCATAGTGGACATTGTACATTCAGTCCTTTCTTTCCCTGTACAGTAGACCACACTCTGTACAGTTCCTATATTGTATCAGTCTACGCAGTCATGTCCTGTACAGGTTGGTATTTCTGTACAGTAGGACTGTTATATTATATTACCACCACCTGTACAGACTTGCATTGTCCATCTACTGTATTCTGTACAAATATTCCCCAAGTCAGCCAGTGTGTTGGCTGTGTCATGTATGTATTATACCATTAACTGTACAGTTTAATTTATATATACATATATACATACCTGTATAATCTCTCCACATTATCCACTATACCTTTCAGTCAAGACTTACCAAAGCCCTTCCACCTTTGATGATCACATATTCAAATGTCCCATCTTCTTTTTTTTTTTTTAAAGATATGTTTAACATTGTCATTTTTGGGGGTCCATGTCCAAGTCTGTTCTTTTATAAAACTGGGTGCATGCTTCATCAATGTTGAATTCCATAGTTATGGAACTGTATGTGGTAGTGGTCATGATAATAGAGACATTGTGTAGTCCACGAATGCATGTTTTGTCTTGACGTTGTTTTAATCATTGGGGTTGTGTGTACGCAGAGGTCTGCTTGGTCACGGATTGTTTTCAATGCTTGATTGTTTCATGATGGTTGTGGTCAGAACAGAATTGTCAAAATTCTAAATTATTTCACAGATATGCTTACTTTGGGGAGGAATGTCTGTAAATTTATATGTAAATTTATTGTCACCATTATTAATTTAATTGTAGGTACACGTATGTACACGTACTGTTACTAAGAGGAGCACGAAATGACTCACTTTATTCATATACATTTTAATGACACTCATGTACCATGCTAACCGGATGTTTGATGTCTTTTAACATCTATTTCATATTGTTATTGTCGACATGCTTTGATATCGTAAGTGTATACATCTGCAGCATCTGTGAAGGGTAACTTGTAACCAGTGGTATGCATATGCCACCGTAGTCATATTTTATATATGTTCATCTGTTATGATTCAATGGTTCGGCAATGTAGTCAGTGTTTCAGTTCTTTTTTGTTAATTTCCAGCTTTTCTCCCCATTCTAAGCATGCCTTTAATTTGCATCCGGGTAGTTCACTTCATCATGTGAACATGTCACTGTATTCAACTACTGTTCTGATCATAATATTGTCACTTGAAATCTTCAGTGGGAACAAATCCAAATAGACGTAGATTTAGACCTGTCACAAACTGTTCATGACGAGAGATATGGACTTCAATTAAAACATTTAAAGAACTACTGTACATCAATTAGCACATTTAATGAATTACTGGACATCAATTCAAACATTTAATGAACTTCTGGACATCAATTTCAATTTTTTTTTATTGACCAGCGCAATTGGAATTGTATCCAGATCTGTAATGGAACTGTTCTTGACCAGGGTAACAGGAGGTTCATTCAGACCTGTAATAAACTGTTCATGACTAGGGTAACAGGAGGTTCATTCAGACCTGTAATAAACTGTTCATGACTAGGGTAACAGGAGGTTCATTCAGACATGTAATAAACTGTTCATGACCAGAGCAACGGGGCTCTGAACAGTCGCCGCTACAAACGTAAGTCTGGTTGCACCAACCACTTTCATTGGTACAATAATTTTAGCTAACCATACTATCATTTACTGTAACGATAAAAGTGTTTCATGCAGTGGACTTAACCGTAGCAGGTCCCTAATATTTGACTTGCAATCAATTGTAGCTACAACTGTTCTGAGCAACGCGACCCTGGGCAACAGGAAGGAAGTCCATTCAGATCTGTAATGCACTGTTCATCACCTGTTATGAACTGTTCTTTGACAGCGCGATTGGACTCTCCTTGCATCAATTCAAACATGTAATAAACAGCTCTTTACCAGAACAATATGATAATGTACATCCGTCCAAACATTTAATGGACATTTCTTGGAAAGGATATCAATTCAGACATGTTACGAGCCGTTTTGGACCACCAATACTGTACATCCATTCAAACATTTAATGGACATTTCTTTACCAGGGAAAAATGGTATCCATCCAGACCTCTGCTGTGACGTATCGTTGACTAGGACACCATGTTTAGTTAGTCTTTCTAATCATGATGGCAGTGTCCCTTGACCAATGTGGCAAACGTGATGTGTTACATTCGTAGTTATGTCACTGGTAGTCTGTATGTATGGGTTTTGTCCAATGGAAACTCTGTATGAACTATTAGTGGTTATTGTTTATAATGGTGTACATCTATAGTCGCCCAGTATTAACTTTGTATAGTGAGGACGACTTATCCTTGGATCTTTTTGAAATGATTTTTAAGAACGATTTTTGAATTGAAGTGATAAAATAACTACTGAATTTAGCTGCCATAGAAAAATACCTCATTTGGTGAATTCATGGTATCTATTTTTATTGCATGTACATATATAATCATGTATGGAATTGTTTTTCAAATTATTGATGTTCGTTGTAAGAAAAGTGCAGGTTCCACCCCCACCCCCTAAAACTAGACTTGGCATGAACACTGATGTTAGTCTAGTTGTCACCAAACTGATAATTGATTCTAGTCATATTATTTTAATTACATTGCAATGGACAAATATAGGCTGAGTTGGACACGTGCAATATGACATTGTCTTTATTTATTATTGTATATGTATCTCATGTATTTGAGTTGATGGGGGCCAATTTATGACAGCCAACCACATACAAACTATGTACATATTCACTGTATTATAATCATTGAAACATTTGCAAAACCTGCACTGATTGGATGAACCAGTGTATTGATTTGTATGCCTGGTTGTCATTGGCTGGACTTTAGATAATGTGACTTTGAATGGCTGTTTAACATTGGCTGGACTAAGATCATGTGATTTATATAATTATAATATTCATACATGAGTTAATTATTTACTGTAGACTTGTTGGTTGTTTGGTAGTTAAGTAAATATACTTGATCTTTTAGGTTGAGTCTGTTGAATTCCAATCTATGATGTTCTTTTTAATGATTTACCTATTGATTCTTTGAAAACACCATTTAAAAAAGAAGCACATATTGCAGGCTAAATGTTGTAATATCTTTTCTAAGCCTGATTTTCTTTCCATATCAAATGAAGGCATATTTTATATTATTTGTTCAATTTTATTGGTCATTGTCTATTTAAAAATGAAATTAGACATTTTAGATCAAATGTTCTTTTAATTTATTCCTCATAATGAGCTTTAACCATGTTCAGTGTTGTCTGTGAAGACTATGTAGAACCTGAAATGACTACGTTTTTTAATCGGTTTAGAAATACATTTATTTACGTAGTTTTTGAGGACATTATAACAGATTAATAGTAACAAGAAATAATGATTTAGGTATGTTATCCATACCTTTGGCAGAGTTCTTATAATCGGATAGACATGTGTAAGCATCTAATAGGATTGAACTTTTTTGGTACCATTTTACGCCATTAATTATCAATTCAATTAATAGTCTGTGGGACATACGGAATGAATAAACTATTATTTCCTTTATTGTGTGTCATTAAAGTTTAATATTTCATCAATACTATTTAAAACTTATTTGTTATTGCTTTCTTTATCAGTCATGCAACAGAAACACCTAACACATTTATTTAATTGATGAAAATGAACAGAAACAGGTAATACTGTAATACAATATTTTATTTGGTTATTAAATAAACACAATCAGTTGTTCGATCATTTGTCGTGTAGATAGTATCTGTGATCGCGCCTACATTTCCACATGTCACGTGTTACCTCCTGTCATTTCTACCTCTCTTCAGTTATCAGACATGGTCTCTTATCTATACAAGCGGTCAGGCCGTTCTAAAATATAAACGCAACGTTGCATTTCCCCATCACTGCCAAACCACTGCTGCTACTATCATCATCCACCATCAATCGTTTGGTTGTGGAAAAATAGTTCAGATAATGTAATCTATGTCAAATATCAGTTGCTATTTTAACTTGGATGATGATACCAAACTGACTTTAGATACACTGTGTTCCCATTCAACGTCAAAGTTGTTGATTAAGAAAATGTTACTAACTGCGAAGTAGGCTTCGGAGCCCAGTGCTTCCCGTCTAAGTTATTTTATCATTATGTTTGTTATTTCACATAAGTATATTAGATTAAATGTGCTAATGTGCGACTATTCTTTAACTGGCATCATGTTAGTACGTTCATACATTCATCTGAGTCGCAGACTTCTATCGCAACATTTCCAGCTAGAATTGCAACGGTGTTGCCTTCTCTTCCATGCTAGCATCACGAGATCACCTAATTATCTACTGTAAATCACGAAATTAATGCGGGCATGATATTAATGCGACCGGCGTATGGTTGCGTTTAATTGGTGCGCATTTATGACTAAAATCTAGATGTCGCATTAAATTAATGACGCGTTAAATAAGTGATTTACAGTACTCATGTTGCTCTTTACACCTCTGTATTACTGGATATGAATCGCCGGAATAAGACATCTGCACCGACTATGACGGTATCTATCCTATTTTACAGGACGATGAGATTTTAACGGCAAACAACTGCATCATGGGCATGCATGTGACGTTATATTATCTGCGCCGACGTTTGGAAGCGCTGTGGGAATGTCCTTCTGCATACTGTTTACCAGTGGCTCTAACTGATTGTTGCTGATTTCGATATGCAGGCATTTGTTACGTTCATTATCAAAATATACTATACTCGCATCAATCACTGGACTCTGAATAGTTACAGTACAATTTCAATGTCATGTATATGTGACAATTTAATAATGATTATTCAGAGTCCTGAATAATATTCTCTGTGTAGGTCTTCCACCATGAACAAAACCGCAAGATCACCGGAAATACCATGAAAACGGCAAATACAAACTTTAAAACATGGCTTTAGCTCAATGCAATAGGCATGGAATCCTACGTAAATTACCGGTATATAATACCCGAAGTTATCATCATGATCATGTTTTTAAGAGGTGGAGAACCTAGCGTGTATATTCAATCAGCAACTCGACTGACGTCACTTTCGGTGCAGATGTTCAGATTCCCGTGGTTCTGTCAAGGTATTTTTTGGTACTAATTGTAGGCTTCATCAAACCAGAATTGTTGGTCAGATCGTGAGGGAATAAAACACTAAGATCTGCGTGTTATTTGCTTGCATTTCTTTTTTCAAGACACCAATGCTTCAGGGTCCAATGAAGCCGTCGCTTGCCAGTCACTTGGATGTTTCATTGATGTTTCAGAATCTTGGTCAATGATTCCCACTGTCCTATGGATTTAGTACACACTTGAAGTGGTCTATGATATATTAATATCCGTTATCTAAAGAAGAAGCTAACAGAGGAATTCTGCACTCAAGGAACGCAACACTCGCTCCCAACCAGATCATGCAAATATTGGTCATGGAAATGTAAAACATCAAGATCAAGATTTGTCTTGCGAGTTAATATAATGTCGAACATTTTTGAATATTCATTCAAGGTCTATATTACATTCTTATTAAAGAACAGTCTATCTTTTTGCTGGTCAATAAATATGCCATTTTAATCATACTGGGCGATCTCACATAGAACTTAGGAATATATTTGGCACGTTGTAATGAGAAGAATAGATATTTGAAAAGATAATTAAATTTTGCTAAATAATCTTGACCACAGGAACTTGTCACTGGATAGTAAAAATTATTATAAACATTAATATTTGATATAATAACATGATAATATACTATAAATAGTAAACCTTACTCTAAAACCAATATATCAAAATGTCGCCCAGCCGTCTACTACTAACAAGATCCTGACTGACAAAAACTGAGAATACTTGTTGCAGTTAAATAATTTGCGTTTTTCCGTAATAATAATGTCTGATAAATAAATGTACTTTCTATAAATAATTTTGTACGGATAAATAAGTACATTCTTACTAAACAAGACGTATCCACGTACAGATTCCAGCATGTATGGATACCGCCATCTTTGACTGGGTTCTACAGGTCGAACTAGGATGCGCATACGCAATGGTTTTGACGACATCAAGCTAGTTTAGCTATCCCCAGGAAGCAAACTCACCACAACTGACACACCCTATTGTCTCGGTACCATTGTCGCTGGCCGGGACTTTGAAATTATGCCGATATACGCAGATTGCCGTAGTACAAAGATGCCGATAATGCCAGCGTGCACTGTGAATTGATTATTATTAATCTAGATGAATAATATATCTGAAAATCGTAAATCATATGTTTCTGGGGAAAACTTTGTTAATGACCTTGAACTATGCAGAGATGATTTTGTCAATTTAAGCGCATGCACAGGATATTCATGTATGGCCTCAGACTACAATTATTCATTTCCTGGTTGACCAACTTGTGGAAGTGACGTCAGAGAATATAGTCATCT
>JAUTBT010051642.1:0-15802 GCA_032361225.1 Lepetodrilus schrolli | reverse complement strand
ACACACACACACACACACACACACACACACACACATATATATATATATATATATATATATATATATATATATATATAGAGAGAGAGAGAGAGAGAGAGAGAGAGGACGAGACGGAAAGTAAATGAGAACTAGTAATATCGACAGCTATAGCGATATAGCGAGCTAACTGGCCAGATTGAGATGTATCTTAGTGACAGTCACTGGTTAAGTAATCTACGTATGTATGTACACATATTTGTGCAGCTAAGCTTACTGTTACAGAACGCAGAGAATACCACATGGCCAGGATGGCAGACACTTAGAATGTAAACGAAAAGTTAACAAGGAACAAACAAGATGTGTCCACCATGTTTAGTTTAGTGAAGGTCTGTTCTATGTGGCACCAACTACCCTTGTCGAAAAACCCTACACAAATAGTTTGCTCTTGCAGATCATGCATCGTTAGAACCAAATTCTGGTATGGCTTTTTAATCCAATAAATAAACGAGCACTACCAGTGGCCTTAATTGGTAATTCGTGTGTGTTTTGGGGCCGATGTTGGCCGGTGGTAATTTCATCAATGTTTCCAAGACTGCCACGCGGTAGTGTTGAAGTCATTAACGGTCTACCGCCACGAACACTGCCATACCCCAGACCCTCGTCATTGAATACCGCGATACCAGCATACATCAGAGAACGTCATCATCCCTCTAGGTATCCGCTGGTGATAGCATCTCAACCTCGCCCTGTATAGGATGCGACTGCAATGGTCATGGGTGGGTTACTGATGTATATGACATCCAGATAAACATATGACATCCAGATAAACATATGTCAGACAGTAAACATATGCGATAACATACTCGCATGCAAAGTTGATATTTAGCTTAAGCTCGGCGATTAAATCACGAAACTACGGAATGCATCACCCTTAATGGAGGTATTTCTCTGAAAAGGGAAGAGAAAAAAACAAGATGTATCTTTTATTCCTTTACATGACTTTTATTTGCTGCATGGATGTTTGCTTTCTGTTGTGTTATATTGAGCCGTTCATGTATATGATTTTTTTTATCGTAAAGCCAAACATCCTCGAATTAACGTTGAAGTCGTCCTCTAATAACAAGTAACATCAAGTGAACATCTTTACACTGGACTCGGCAGTGGAATATCCGACACGAATTTACTTAGTCGTTCGGCAAGTTTCGACTCCGTGAATTAGAATAGGTTCAATGACAACCTACAGTCAGAACGATACAATAGCGTAAAAGGTTAAAAACGTGGTTATATTAAACTGTCGTATCTTATTTCACAAATGGTACACTACTGTATAATCATGATATTCAAACCTGCCGGGTTTAATTAAACTGGGTTCAATTAAGAAGGTCATTATCGGCCAAACTTATAAAGTATTAATTCAATGTAATGTTGTTTTTCGTCAATGTAAAAATATAATTATACCCGTTGGCGAAAGAACTGCAAGGAATATTATCTCATTAGTAGTAATTAAACATACAGCGATGATACGGATAACTGCTACAGTAAATATGACCCGAGTTACGGATCAATGAAATATTAATAGAAGGCACAGCAGTCGTAACTGTAAGCCTTCATATAGGATACAAAGCAAAGCCATGAAAACCATATGTACAGTGTAGATATGTAGTATATAGTACATATTGATCAGGTATTTTCTTTCTTAAAGCGGGCATTTCGAACCAAACCCTGACATACAGATTTTCACGTACATGTACGTGCATACTTCATCCTGGAACGTACTAAGACTAAGAACAGAATTATATAATCTATTATTATTTCGAACTCCATCCTAATATCTAGATCTTGAGGTAGGTAATTATGTGTATTATCTTAGAACGCACCAAAGAAAAATACAAGAACAGAATTGGCTTCAACGTGTACATCAGTAAACAATGTCATGTGTAGGCATGGACCATATAAGTCAAAGACCACAAAGGCAACATGAACGTAGATCCCAAAACAAGCAGCTAATGTTATAGCGCAGTGCCAATGACCATAATATACGGTAGTCATTATAGTCAACCGTCCAAGAACAGGCCCAGGGACCATTACCTGAGTGGAGGAGATGAGTTTAGTATGCCTGGATCAAAGTGTAGCGTACCTCAGAGACGGAGAAGAAAGGTGTCTCACCTGCGTGGAGCCAGGCCAGTTGTTATCACGAGCTTTGAAGATGTTCTGACCTGAAGTGAATGCAACACTATACTGCTTGGAACGTAATGAATCCCTTAGTACTCTGTATCGACATTATGTAATCATACCCAGACGGTAACCCAGAGTTGTGCATGTTCCTCAAGAGCGTATACACAGAGAGAGAGAGAGAGAGAGAGCGAGAGAGAGAGAGAGAGAGAGAGAGAGAGGATATGATAGAAAGAGGGAGAGATGAGAGAGAGAAAGAATATAGCAAAGAGAGAGACAGAGTGAGAGAGGGAAAGAGAGAGAGAGTATGTGTGTTTCTATTTTGAATAGTACACTTACATCGCATACCACCGATAATATGTAAGAGTTACTTGTTCCGTGAACCAATTAACTCGCTGGAAAATCCCAAATATACAGGTCTCACCCGACCCATGATTTGCCGCCTTTCAAATTAAACTACATGGTACATTATAATAGTGAGATACCAAAGCATACTGTATGCATTCCATTTGAGAGTTTAATGTAAAGTGCGTGGGTGTTAGGTTCCATGTTTCACTTAGTTTCTCAGACAAGTGCATGCTTGTTAATTCCAACGAACAGCCATGTTCTTGATAGATATTGAGTCGAATGCTTTTCTTGTATTATCATATTGAGGCCACACGGATTTAAAACGACAATCGATGTCATCTACTGACTCGGTTAATATGCATGTCCATGTGTAATCACATTTTATATATATTGAGATGTTATTATCTTCACCAAATCAACTAATATACGGCGCCAATGTCCATGGCTCTCTGCTATACATGGCTCTGATGTCCAATAGCAATTACATGGCTTTGAAGTACGAGAAATTACATTGTAGCTTTCTCTTAGCCATTGGGTCCCATTCCCTCGATGACATGCTTTGTCCACGAAACGGGCTGTGATAGAGTCGTGTTCCGTGACGTGCAGTGTTACTTAGTAAGTTAACATGCATTGCTATCAACTATAGTCCTAGGCGTGGGAGATGTCTATGACTGATCACTTGAGACTGCACATTGATGCATAAATTAAATACGATAGTGGGGATGATGAAACTGTTACAAACGTGGAATTATTCCCTGTTGTGTGAATATAATGTAGAGAATGAGAATGGTTGAAACATGTAAAGAAATTAAAATCTAACGTTTTGTATTTAGTTTAAATAAAAGAAAATGTCGTTAAACGCCATAACAAGGAGTTCAAGTACTCTGACAAACAAATACGTGTCTGATGGTTGAAAGTCAAAACGGTATAATGTCTTCCCCAATAACGTACATTTCAATGTCTACAAAGACGAATGCCACGTAACTCTCGTTTTAGATGAATAGAAGTTCATATACTTGCTTCAGGGCTATCAATCTAATATGACTTAGTGTGCTATTCATGTTACTCGTTGTCATTCAATCAGTGATTGTGACAGAACCATCAGTCGTACACTCGCTTGGTTACAGCACTGCGATCATTTCAGATGTCACTTAGAGTAATACAGTGTAATTTTCTTTGATTTGGGGATCGGGAGTTCTTCACATAGCGAAAACCATTCTAGACATGACAGAGTAAATTAGCCGGCATTCAACGACCCATCACTTTACACTCTAAGGCATTCAATGCCCATCTGCTGTGTTGGAATAGAAACTTACACAAGGCGCGTTTTTGTTTCTTTAGAGAAGACGCAAAGCGAGCACTACACGTACATTACGCGCGTATGCTTCCAGAAAGAGTGGGAAAGTGCGTGCATTTATTCCACTAGTAAAGACATTTTGCAGAACCGGATTCTCATTGCTTTTCTTGGTTGGAAAGGGGCGGGGCGGAAATTAAAATGTCAAGTCTTAAATCTCAATCGGTCATGACTTAAAGAGTTTCCTATTGGTGTACCATTGTACCTTGCATTTTGAACATACCAGACCATCGCTGTACCATGCCAGACATGTATAGAATTGCCATAAGACACTCAGCAAGAATGATCTACATAGGTATTACATCTGAATTGGAATGGCAGTACCGTCAGACTACTGATTATAAGAGATGCATTTACTTCGTTTCCTGATATCGATTGCAATTTGTTCAGGTGAAATGTATTCCTACTTATTTAAATTCCTTGTATAATTAACACTTATTTTACAATTTCATTGAAGGTAAACACATGTTATTACCATAGGAATACAACATTTCTATACATTATGCAACGTTTCCTTTGTGTGTATTAAAATATATATTTTATAAGCTCAGAGATATGCAGAGGTAATGTAAATTAGATCGACGACTCGTGGAGTTATACTGATATTTGAATGAAATAGTATCCAATGGGAATGCGCATAGATGTACACGCAGGTGTATATCAACGAGATTGAGTGGCATTCTATTTTATCACCAGATGCTTCCCCGAGATAGGCTTATCAGTCTAGCCCATTTCGTTCTTGAAAATAAAGATAGTTCTAATCTTTCGTTGAGCAAAATAGTCTCAACCATAAATGTCAGTAAGGACACTTCTTCAAACAAAATACTATGATATGTTGATGTTTAAAATTACACTAACAGACTATGAATGTATCATTTACTGATCAGAAACGTTATGGGATCATCAGCTATCGGCGATGTATTCAACTGGGTGTCAGTGGTAGCAAATATATATTTCAGCATACAACTAAATGTAATAGATAAAACTGAGACATTTACAGAATATTGTTTATGTCATTCCTAGCAATAAATGAAGTGTTAAATAGTAGCGAGCATGTATTTAGATAATAATATGTTTTTAATGGAAGCTGAATTTAAGTGCCTAGACATCATATGGGGAAAATAAAGATTAAATGAAAATCTATTTGATGGTTAATTCGAGATATTATCTCGAAATTTCAATAGTCGAAATATAATATTCGGTTATCGATACCTAAGCTATATGCATATAACAGATAACTTAATCACGATATTTTTAGTGAAATTTATAGACGGCAATGTTCTCAGGTTCTTGAGATTCAGTGGCCAGAAACCAGTTATTCGTTGCTAGATTTAGAGCGCTCACTTAATATCTTTCAACTGGATATCTATAGAGAGATTATAGCTCCACAAATAACGCATGTCTGCATTTCCCTGCTGGTTCTGTCGATTACAGCTACAGTAATGTTGGTACAGTAATGCTGATACAGTAATGCTGGTACAGTAAAGCTGGTACAGTAATACTGGTACAGTAATGCTGGTACAGTAATACTGGTACAGTAATGCTGGTACAGTAAAGCTGGTACAGTAATGCTGGTACAGTAATGCTGGTACAGTAAAGCTGGTACAGTAATACTGGTACAGTAAAGCTGGTACAGTAATGCTGGTACAGTAAAGCTGGTACTGTAATGCTGGTACAGTAATGCTGGTACAGTAATACTGGTACAGTAAAGCTGGTACAGTAATGCTGGTACAGTAAAGCTGGTACAGTAATGCTGGTACAGTAATACTGGTACAGTAATGCTGGTACAGTAATGCTGGTACAGTAAAGCTGGTATAACATGCAGCTGTGAGCAATACCTGCATACAGGTGAAAGATGTGTCATATTTGAAGGACTACATACTGGTGCGAACCAAATCCTACTGGAAAATATATATATATAGTGATGCAATTTGCTTCCTGTGAAAGACTTCATATTGATCACACTTGTGGTATTGATTTGGATATAAGTTCTACCACTATATATATATATATATATATATATATATATATATATATGTGTGTGTGCGATTGTGTGTGTGTGTGTGTGTGTGTGTGTGTGTGTGTGTGTGTGTGTGTGTGTGTTTAGAACGTGAAGGAATACTTTCTGTTACAACTTGAATTATCGTGGACGATGTATAAATCGGTACAACTTGCGTCCTTTAGAACAACATGTACCCTGGCAAGTCCTCTTTGACGACTAAATATCGGTACAGCGTGCACCCTATAAAAATAAGTACATACCCGAAACTAGTACAATTTGCATTCTTTTGAAGTATTGCATACCGGCACACCTTCAATGCAAAAAAAACAAGAGTTAGGTGTCCTGTGCCAGGGTCCTAACAGGATCCTGGCAGTACACTTCCACCTCGGATGTCCAGGTCCTGTGAGCATCCACGTACACCTCACAGAGCACCTACCATTTTGTTGCTGGATGGTGTATATATTAGTACACCTTGCATCCTCTAAAACGTGTTGTACCACACGTTGTACCATCATTGAGAACATACCAACTGGGCGGTAAGACTATAACACTCGCGAGTGACGCATTAAGCACGTCCATATCCCGTGCATCCCATGCAATTTCTGTCTCATCAAAATCAAGGATTCATCCATGTTCACAAATTGATTCAATATCAGTGGCACGGGATGTCAGTTACATGCATATATGCAACACGTCTCGACACACGCAATGGCCCCGAGTTCCTAAAGGACTTGGCAATTGGGGCAATGGGAGCGAGTATAGTGAGTATCGCAGTGGTCGTGAAGGCTATCAAACACTACACAGTACAGCACTTTAAGTAGTTAAATAGCAACGGTTCTATATCGAGCGGGTACTCGTACCGAACACGATTCAAATAAATATATTATATTATTGATCTGAATGCATGAATGTAGCCCAAGGCCTACTATGAACTTATAACGTGTGACCTATTCGGAAAAGTTTCTATTCATTCTAAATTGAGTCAGATGCATAGGAAAACGCTAGACAATTTGTGAATAAAGAGTTGATATTATGATAGAGAGAAAATATTAATTAATTTTGCAATACTATATGCATCAGTATGTTGCTTTGAACCCGGAAGAGATAAGGAGGTATACGTGTTCACCTAAATAACACGAGTAAATTGTTATAATATATGAATATATGATTACCTTTCTGAGAGTCCAGTATATATCGATGGAAGATATTGATTGTTCTTCGTATATATTAGCATACTATTGGTTTAGAATAGCTTAAGATATATTAGTTTGATGTGAACTGAATATATAAATGCACCCATCTGTAAATGTTTCACTCACAATAGCGTTATGGTGTAATTTGCATTCCAAATAAAATATGATATCAACTATCCACCGGTTTCTCAGTATAACTTGTTATGACATCTCGTGGCAAAGCTTTTTACTGCACTTTTGAAACACGTATAAGCTTTAATACCTATAGCCTACAGAAACACGAATGTTATGTTTTCCGTCTGGTTTTTTCGCACTGCGCTCATAAATGTTTTGCGCAAAGTTGATTTAGACAATGATACCTCGATCTTAAATCAGGAAAACCACTTTGGAATATCCTCAACAAAGAGTACAGAGAACCAACATAAATAGGTCCGCGCGTTTATCAATCACAGTTTAACAACATTATGAGGTAAGTCTATATACCAGCTCAATTTAATTCAATAAATTATACATGCTTGCTAAGCTTTGGCCGATAGACGTAGTTGACGATGAAATACAAGTGGAGAAGCAATTGTCAGATAGTGCCGCAACGTTGGTTAACTACAAGATTTACGAATACCGTGAAAGACGAGGCGACCGAGTTTACTCGTTGTCTAGAATGTCATGATAAAAAATAATGCAATGCCGGGCTGGCATTTTTAAAAGCATAGGATATTGACTCGTAATAACAAGCGTCCAATATATCGTACCATTCCTGTTTGCACCGTCATGCAAACAACCTGGTATGTATTCATTTTGTCACGAAATTAATTACTGAGAAAGATCTGAATACATTCAACGATCTATTAAATATGCGAGTATATAATCCAATAAATGTATGTTCTATGAATAGGTATTATATTGTCAGATACCTGTTTCCTATTCATGTGTTACGAACAATTCAAGAACATGCTTACAATTTTGTATAACAATATTTACGATTATCATCATCCCACAGCACGTTAATATGCATCTGATGGACGCAATTTCAAATTATGATTGATGTTATTCGTAAATGATTGAATTTATACATATATAAAAATAGTCAGATCCAATTATAATAAAGAGCAAACCTGCTGCCTCGCTGCGCTAGTGATTGTTTCTAGCTGATAGGAATGCCTGGCCCCACTGGTCGTGTTAATCATGGGAATGCCTGGCCCCACTGGTCGTGTTAATCATGGATAAGATAGTGCTTTAACATGTCCTTGCCGTGAATTTATTAAATCAAAGGCAGTAAGTCTTTCTTATTTCAATGATGCCATAGAGAATAGACCTTTCAGTTGATATAAAACAGAGCGGTTTAATATAATTATCACTTTCGTAGTTCCGTTATCTATTACGAATATAAAGAGCATTATCCCCTGTGGTTTAATTTCACCATGGAACTTCTACTTTGCGTAGCGTTTTGTCTTGGCATTCCTTGTAAGAGTTGATTCGTAGTACTCAGTCAACATATAATTGCTCCAGGGAAACTCGATAGACTTATCTCAGTGTTCTATACAGCAGCTGTCTTTAGTCTCCAATACAATCTTCTAACAGACAGAATGCATTCTATATTCACAATCAGCATGCATATATACTGTATAACCCACAGCGTATTAACTATAATTGAAGGACGCTAAGTTGCGTTCTTATCATATTCCGCCATCGTTAGATAAATATGTATATGGTATGAAATGAGACACGGCCTCGAAGATATATGAACAAAAATACGTCTTAAAATACATTCACAAATACACTCTGTTTATACGTGCACATGTAAGTACGAATAAAGGTTAAATTTAATGGTAAACTACCGTATTTCTTATTGTTACTAAATGCGAGAGAACACAATAATTTATACATTTGAAATGCATGTTGATATTGGTCTTCCTTTAATAGACATGATTATTCTACTTTGTCGTTTATCTTTGGAATATATTAGAGAATGTATTGAAGAAGCCAGGCAGATTTGACCATATTGGAAATGTATTCATAGCGTGCATACACCTGTTACTATTGACTTATGTAGTGTTATTGTCATAATTGATCTGTCCTCGCAATGAAATACTAGTATGTTGCTGCTATATCAGCCGGCGAGTTCTGTCAGAACTACCGATGTACTGAAATATACAACAACCACCACTAGCTACGACTACTACGACTACTACTACTACTACTACTATGACTACTACTACTACTAACTGTCTCTGTTTCTATTACTACTATTACTACTACTACTACTACTACTACAATGACTACTACTACTACTTACTGTCTCTGCTTATACTACTACTACTACTACTACTACTATGCCTACTACTACTACTACCTACTGTCTCTGCTTCTACTACTAATACTTATACTACTACTACTACTACGATAACAACTACGACCATTGCTACGATTAGTACTACAGCTATCATTATGACAAATAATATCACACCGGTAGGTGTATGGCATTCCTATTATATAGTTCTATAATAAAACCTTTGTGCCAACTATACTTTTGTTCTTATCTCCCATCAGACTCCTCCACAGCCTGTTCCTCCAATACCATTCACGTCAAAGATGCAGTATTTGATTGACAGAACAAGAACTGCAAGCACAACTATTACTAATAATTGTCAAAACCGGAATGTCTGGGGAGACGTGATTGACAGACGGGATCCAAACACGTGTCTTTTGGTATGTTGTGGCATTCCCCACTAGACTACCGCGACATCGCGTCAATCGCCAACACTTAACTGACTTTAGTTAAGGACAGATACTGGTGTTCGGAGGCTAAACGACTTACACACCCAGCGATTAATGCGTCCAAATTGCCATTTGCCTTACTTTTTATTGGGCCGATATTTGGAAATACCGAGAATAAAGTTGTCGCGCTATTTCCGTAAATGTATTGGTTGGTCTTACAGCAATGGATTCTTCACCGTAATGCTGCCACCAGAAGATTAGATAACCATTCAAGGCGCATTTTAAGATGTCTCAAGATTATGTATCTCCGTTTTCATTTTAGATAAAATTATATATCTACATATGCATACATAACTACATTTATGGTGGTTTGTCCGTTTTTATACAGCTCTGTTGCATGCTGTGAACACTGGATCAAGATCATCTGAATGTACGAATTTGATCAGAAACTCGTTTGCAGTGCACGTGAAAACACACACGTAGAATTAAACAATAAATAAAATTTAAAAAAGCAATGAACCCACCTGTTGATGCTAAGTCCAATTGTGTATATTCCATATAGTGACTGCATTACACGAGGCCATTGGTATATAGTACACATGTATAAAGAGCCCTCCAACCAATCACGAAGATCACTGGCAGTCACTATAGCTATCACGCACGTGTTCAGCCCTCGTTCCAGCGCCGTACCTACACACAGGGCACACCTCGTTCTCGACAACAACCTCCCAGCATAGGACACATTACAATCTCACAGAAACGACCGCCTCATTCTTATTCGAGCCAAAGCGAAAATAAACACTAAAATATGCCGATATATGTTGACTCTCTCCTCTCATTCATCTTGGCCCGGCCAGGCGAAGGAAAAGGACTCGCGGTGCAATGCCGCATGTCTGGTGACTCCTTCACCCCAGCTGTTGCTGGTTCAGTGCAGTGCTGACAACTTTTTGAATATCTATTTCTTGTGTGCAAACTTTCCCGCTTCTGTCGTCGCCCGGCTTGGGGAAGAGACTGACGAATGCTATAGGGTGTTATGTGAGCGCCGACGCTACTTCAGTATCGCTGCATTGTAATTCCTCTCTCCGTCGGAGCTTAGACAGGGTTATGTACTGCGGAGTGCGAATCATTCATAAGAATACGAGGATGCCAGTCACTGAGACATGGAAATTGGTGTTCCTCCCTTTGCCTCAATGAAGTAGCCGGATACAGCCTGTATTTCTTCTGATGTCTCACTGCACAAATAGAAATTTTGCTCGAAGGTCAGCGTCACCGCTTTAACGATAACGCGGGGTAAACCTGTGATTACGGCGTTATCCCCAAGGGTGACAACTCGCTCGAAGTTTTGGTTATTTGGTTAATAGAGGAAATAAACGTAAAATAAACTGGAATTGACACGATGTTCTTGTGTTCGTCAGGCTGTGATCTCATGGAAAATGAATCTGCTCTTGACGTAATCACGACACGACAAGTTTAATCGCATGATCCAAATTGTTTCATATCTGTGATTTTCGAGAAAGAAATAACACTCCTGTTTTCCGTTCTTTTCATATATTAGATTGTTTCAGTTTATACTGAAGATTATTTTTAATGTAATTTATTATTTAAGTGTGTGTGTGTGGGCGTGTATATTTGTGCGTGCATGTGCGCGTGTGCGTGTATGAAGGATTATATATATCACTGGCATTCGTTACCTGTACGTTCAGTCAACATTTTATCATAATTGTGTTTTTCAGCGATGCGGCGGCAGTCCGGGGAATAGACGGAAGCAGGTTTGACTGACACTGGGGAGATAAAACAAGGACGTTATGGTCTGAACTTAGCTGTATTCTGTTCCCTCGCTTACCAGAACCAATGGGTGGCTGGATTACTTATGTCTGAATTTGCACAAGCGACTCTGGACAGTTTCCGTGTTTGATGGGACTGCTCGCCACCTCAAGTTTCTGGCAGAGTACCCATAGGGGAGGAAAAGAAAAAAAATAGCAACTCCTTTTTTTTTCAAAGCGTGACGAGAGGTTACTTTTACCAGATTTACTTATAAATGGAACTACCCTGACATAAGAGAAGAGCATGTAACTTTTCATGATCTAATTGGAATCTCAAGAAATATCTCAGTTCTACTTTACATCAATTTGAATAAAGAAGGATCCATTGGCCTCTTTCTTTCATCCATTGAATTCTATTGAGAAGCATGGACGTTCGTAGCCATCGCTTATCCTACGTCTGCATGCATACGCTGTTTTTCCGACCTTAAACGACCTTTCAATATGATCCTGTTCTTGGGGTAATAGATCGTCCTTCGTTTCATCTCTATCTAGACTTTTCTCATTCCCATAGACATGCTTCTTCAATGGTCTTCCGCTGAGGCATCGGCAACAGCCTTTTACCTCCATGATATAAGAGTATATCAACGAAACGGTATCACAACATGAAGGGCTGTCGGTGGGTATTACTTGATGGATATATGGCGTATGTCCGTAGGATGACGTAGTACAAGGATACATGATCTGTGATCACCATGGCATAAGCTGAAGGATATTAAAGACAATTTGGCGTGCTCCTTGTTAACGATGTGAAGGAAGTGAAGGAAGTAAACGGAACAGCCTTCCTTGATAGAACACAGTAGCCAGTGCACTATGTCCGTGGTAATAGACGCAGTAACATTTACATTCTTAAAGTATGTGCATGTACGTTATTGTTACTTTGAAGTGAAATTCCTTATTCAGTCATGATCAGTATGTGCATAGAACAGAACATAAAGTATAATAGCAATACTTGAATAATTTTGACATTAGGTCGACGGTTCTAATAAGAGACCAAAAAAAGTTTAAATGCCGTTGTTGTGGTAATTCACATAATTATACGGCAAATACTGAATTTCATGAAGTTACGGTCGCCCGTCTCATTAGTCTTCCTGGTCTGTGAAGATGTTAAAGCTACAGTTTGAGTGAAAAAAAATATTCTGTTCGTTTCTATAATGGTATGGCAATTTTGTAAGTTATTCCGCTAGCGCATACCGTATACTAGTATGTATGATGATAATGTTTCACTGACACTAGTTTCCGTCAGTTATCACAATCACTAATATGCCTCATTTCCTTACAGAGCATTCGACGTTGTGGTTATAGTAGACATATCAATTCACAGTTTACTAAATTAACACTGGAATCCTTCCTCGTACGAACATATCTTAGCTGGTTCATGACATCCGTCCAAAAAGGGTTAATCAAATGAGGTGCTAGGTGTAAACTTGTTTTGTTTTTTCCTGCTGGGAATTGTTACTGTTGCATATCAAGGTCTCATTGGTGTACATGTAAGCTAGACGTGTATGTGTCCATCCGTAGCCAGACCAGTCTGAAGCCGGACATCAGCAGGCTACAGACCACGATGAAGATGTATGTATGAGAGTCAGGTCATCATAACGCCTCGCCTCATAACACAATGACCAGAGATGATTGCCCAAGACAATATCCAATCCTGACCCCGGGATGGTTATGGGCTTGAGTGGCGCTTGGCATCAATGGCTATAATTAATACTGGGAAAGTATCGAATTGAGAGGGCTGTAAAACAAGAGCGCAAATGGTCAGTTTGTGCGTATGTGAAGGAGAGATTCCCTGTAGGGACATTCTGTACTTGAAGTGGCGAGGTCAGAGGAAGCCAGAGGTTCGTTGATTGCCAATTGCTGAACATACAAGTGTGGACCTTATCTTACAGTTGACGATGCCTTAACACCAGAATTTAATTAGATGGCGCGCTTCCGGGACAATTGTTTGCATTGATGACATATGTGGAACTAATTGTCTCACACTAATTTGACACACATTCACGTTATAGATCTGTCTGAAGTGTTCGGATCTGTATTGACCATCTCTCTCTCTCTCTCTCTCTCTCTCTCTCTCTCTCTCTCTCTCTCTCTCTCTCTCTCTCTCTCTGTGTGTGTGTGTGTGTGTGTGTGTGTGTGTGTGTGTGTGTGTGTGTAGATATAGACAATTATATAACGTCTTAAGAATCAGGGGGCCTATTCTCGAAACGTTCTTACGAGCTAATTAGCCCAAGGACGTGCGTAACATGTTCATAGCTCTGCTATGAGAATTTTTTAGGAATGTCGTACGATCGTAAGAACGTTTCGAGAATAGACCCCCTGATGTCATTAATTATACATTTTGTAGTTTGTGTTAACATACCTTAACATGTCAAAGTAAAAGTACGACAATAGATAACTTACCAGCCCTCCCCTAAGACGCTGCAAACGGTCCGGCACCTGAAAACCCGTGGGGGTAAGGGCACAACCACCCCACCCTCCGTCATGCTTGTCTAACCCCACAAAGCAACACTAGCCACCGTCTGGTAGACACGACTTTCACCGAGAGAAATCACATCCTTGGTGCGAGTAGGTCTTTGAAGTTCGACGATATTTGAAGACGATTACATGGCTACCGTTCAACCAAGCCTGTACGGCTATCGGTTGAATAGGTATGTTCAGTGTCCAATGCTTTATAATGACTTGTTGCCGAGTCTGAGATTTTGAGATAACTGACTTCAGGAGTGATTGAGAATAGAGTACAGTTTACATTAACAGTAAAATATATTGATTGACAAAGAGGACTTACATCTTTGTCCACACATTTAAATAATTGATGATAGTATTTTATAATTTTGCATAAAATGTATATTAACGTTGACAACACGAAAATCTACTTAGCTCTGACATTTGTTGTGCGTTAAGAAGCCCTTTAAGATAACAATTAGGATTATCTTTAGTATTGTGAATAGAGTTTACTGTAACCTATATGTGTGTATGTTATGTTATGTTTTGTGTGTATGTATGTGTATGTGTGTGTATGTATGTGTATGTATGTGTATGTATGTGTATGTGTGTATGTGTGTATGTGTGTGTATGTGTGTGCGTATGTGTGTGTATGTGTATGTGTGTATGCGTGTGTATGTGTGTGTATGTGTGTGTATGTGTGTATGTGTATGTATGTGTATGTGTGTGTATGTGTCTGTATGTGTGTGTATGTGTGTATGTGTATGTGTGTGTGTATGTGTGTGTATGTGTGTGTGTATGTGTATGTGTGTGTCTGTTATGGCTTCTATTCACGATACTCTCTTACCCGACTTCTGCACATTTGTATTGTGCTAAATCCACGCTCTTAGCGCTACATTCTTACCCTGGGTAATGGATCAATGTCCTTATTCTCCTTTTTAACTCCCTGGGGAGTATGTAATAATAATAATTATAATGAGTAAGTAATATAATTGATTTACAAACTTTAAAAAATAAATACAATAATGACATACGTGTACAAGAAAGGTTTACACATGCACACACTCGCATAAGAACACACACACGCACGTACCACACACATAGCCCACACAATAATATCACATACGTAAATTATTTATAAAATAACCTTCTGAGGGCAAATATCATGTGACACATTCGTCCGACAGTAAAAATATAGGTATCATTATTTAATAAAGGAGCGAAAATAATAACAACAACTTCAATATGTGCTAGTTTTGGTGTCTCTTCGGCCTAATATGTCCATTTTACATATGTTTTACCTATGTTTTACCTATGTTTTACCTATGTTTTACCTATGCAAACTTAATCTGTATTTACATCCGTGACACTAATAAACAATTCACTTGCAATTTACCTGTTCTGTTAACTCCGCACACGGACGAATAGGGATCGCTAAGCTGCATGATTCACTACTGGTTTGCATAACATATCCGGATTCCTTTGATAGATTATTGAAGTGTTTATTTTTTTTATTGTATGCAATTCCAATTGTAAATGGGAAGAAAGAAAAAACGAAGGAAAAAAGGAAACAAAATTGAATAGGAATAAAGGAAACATGAGAAAAATCATAGCCTAATATGAATATTATATTGAATGACAGATTTGGTTAGGACATTATTCGGCTACTTACATTATCTGATGTTAACAGATTAATTTTAACACACACACACACACACACACACACACACACACACACACACACACACACACACACACACACACACACACACAC
>JAUTBT010051631.1:0-15802 GCA_032361225.1 Lepetodrilus schrolli | reverse complement strand
CGAGCATCGGCTGGTACTGACAAGACCAAGGATGATAACTGCATTGCCACTCTACAGACATCGCATCCTATCAATTTTGCGTCAGAAAGGTAGCTTTCGCGAACATTGATGCCGGGCCCGTGGGGTGGGATTTGAACCTGTAACCTTTTCAATTTGAGGTACTAATTCCAAGTATATTCACTTGACAAAGTATATTCACTTGTAAACTTTCAAATTATGAAGTAAAATATTCAAACTTTGATGATATGTTTATGAAAGCTATTAATTTATTTGATTGGCACTGATGTAGTGTATGGTATACAGTATTAGTAAATGTCAGTGTACAAAGCAGGCCTCAGCTGTACAACCCGTCATAACTCTAAGTAATGTAAGTAAAGCCGTCACCATAGACTACACCATAGACTACACCATAGACTACAACATTGGAGATAATTTTACCTCAGATTTATACTGTTTCCTACAGAGGAGCTTTAATGCTTGCTCCGTGAAGGGGAGACTGGCCGTATTAATTTTACTTCCGTTTTTTTTTATATGCCCAATAAATATTTTATTTTGTTTTATCAAATTATTGATAAGAAGTGTGGCATCAGGAATAATTAAGCTGGTCCAATACAGTACTTGTATTGACAAATAAAATGCATATGTTTCCATGTAATAATTCATTTGACTATAAAAGTTGTGATTGTATGCATTTTGTACAAACTTTTGATCTGCATGTTGGCCTGCCATTCTTATTTAATAACCCCAGTACACCAGCTGCATATCCAAGTGTTTGACTTTTGAATTAAAATTTCTGTGTGTAAGGATATATTGTTCCAACACAGATAATTGGATGTGTATTTGTGCAACACATTTGTGGAAGCAGTGGTGAAATGTGTCAATATCGAACCATCAATAGCATGTCAATATCACCTGTTCTCTTTGCTCTGTATCGCATACTCTACTGTCAATATCCTGCCCATATCACATGGTGCCATGAAAACAGGCTCTCATGGGTGTTGTATCACATGGACATGTGACAGATGTTTGATATTAATATATGTAGATTGCAGATTCCCTCTGCTGCTGAGGTAGCTAATTTGCACCTCTATCCAACTAAAGCTAACAGTTAACCCAGGGGAACTACAAACAATTTGTGAATGAAAATATAATTTTGTATATATTTGTGTTTTAATGTGTCAAATCTGTACAAATTACGACTTTGTTCGTGTAAGCAGATATATTAGTAGACGTCATAAAGAGTCATAAACTTGGTAGTAATTAAATAATCTGAACAATGTAAAATAGGAATTTGAGAAACCAAATTCTAGTTAGTTATTTAATAAAACATTTTAATATATATTTTTGCCCATTACGTCAACTCGAAGATCTTTAGGATTATGTTTGAGTTTAAATCTTAATGAAAATCACTGCTCTAATGGGTTTCTTGGCAGGAGGAAGGACATGATGAAATGTTTGCTCCTATGACTTTGAATACATTGTTTTCCTATAATTTTAATGACTTTCTTTGTTTTTTAACACTTTTTGGATTCTTTTGATAAAAAAAACTCAAAAAAGGTTTTCATCCATCTTCGACAAGAACCACTTATCCAATAATTAAATTAATTGAGGTTAATAATGCTTAATTTCTGACTATTTCAGGACTGAATGGATCTCACTCTCCACTGAGCAGTATAAATGGCAGGACACCGTCTCCCCAATCAATGTCCAACTCTGCCATATCACAACAGCTACCACCAGCGTGTGGCGCCCGTCAGCTCAGCAAGCTCAAGCGCTTTCTCACAACCCTGCAGCAATTTGGGTCTGACATCTCACCTGAGATTGGCGAGCGGGTTCGAACCCTGGTTCTAGGGCTTGTGGTAAGTACAAGCACAGACCTAGTCTCCTCGTAATGACGTCATGATGATGTACGATAATATCAATGTGCCATACTTACTGAGTGTCATATTCATAGCCTTTCACCAGGGTCTGAGATTACGTAACCTTTTTTGAGTAAAAGTTTTCTTCACAAATCATAATAATTAATTTGAGATTGAGCATGAAATCATACTCAAAAAAGTTTCGTAAACTCAGGGCCTGGTTTTGATAATTAAATATTTGGTTTTTATTTGATATTTTTTAAAGTTTTGTAATTGATATCATTCAGCTTTTCATTTTACTTTTGCTTTTTCCATTCAGAATTCACATCTTTCCATTGAAGAATTCCACGCCAAGCTACAGGAAGCTACCAATTTCCCCCTCAGACCATTTGTAATCCCATTTCTTAAGGTAATTGTTTTTGAATGGGGCCAGTGAGAAATGGGAGTGTTTTTCAATTTAATGTTATTTTATGATATTGGTTTGATGCCACAAACTCGTACGTCAACTATGACATTCTGTGAACACCTGTCTGTGTGCACTGTAGACAATTTAAAGACCTTAATGACTCAATAATTAATTTTATTTTGAACTTTATGTCAATGAATCAGTGCCTCTGGTGTCCTTGATCTGCTTGAAATAGCTAAATTCAATGCAAAACATTATCATGTTTATGGACACTGCCAAAAATGATGATATGATGTACTATTTATCACTCTATCTCATTGTCAAGAAAATAATGTCATTTATTTCCATTGGTTTAAATGCACCAACTGATTCATAGATTTTCATGTCACCTGCAATAGTTGTTGATTCCTAAACAAACAAAAGAAAATACATCGAACAATAGCAATTTTCAATCTCATTAAAAGTTCTCTTTCGTGAAAATAAATTCAATCAAATATAAGATTTCTTTCTAATAATTATGTTCCCTTTGCAGGCCAATCTTCCTCTCCTACAGAGGGAGCTGCTTCACTGTGCGCGGATGGCAAAGACTACACCCCAGCAGTATCTAACACAGAATGAGCAAATTGTGTTTGACCCCGCAAACTCGCCCATGGAGTCACAGGATTCTATGTCAGAACTGAACGAAAATGGCAAGCGACGCTCTCCTGACAGGTGAGCAAGAAATGTCAACGGCTTTCTAGCTTCCGCATCAGAATCTTTCACCCATTTGCATCTACAGTAGTGAAACCTATGTTTATCCAGACTAGTTATGGCTATCTAAAAATCTAATAAATTAATTTTCTGATTGGTAGAATAAGAATTTCTGATTTTCTGTATCGGCATAACAAATTTTCTTGAAACAAAATGGTTATTGATCCATTCTGGCTGGCAGCAACCAGGCCCCGATTTCTCAAAATTTTGAAATTTTGCTAAGCTCAGATTTCTCCCATTGACTCAGTGCTGTAACTTGAGTAAAATCTCAGCTGGGTTTGAGGTTTTTTTGAGTCAATGGGATGAATTTCAGCTGAGTAAAATCTCAAACTCGTTTTTTTGGAGAAATGGCGGCCAGGAGATGTCATATACCATTACATTGTATAAACATAGCAAAGAGAAGGTGATAATGGTCGGGTATATTTTTCAAGCAGGCCTAAAGAGAATGGCTTGGACTGCCAACTGGATCTCCATCCAGCTAAGAGACATCATCCCATCAGTCCTCTGAGCGGTAGTCGGATCAGCCCTAATGGATCTCTGAACCTCAATTCTGGCGTGCCCATCCGATTGGAAGATATTAGTATGTCTCGAGAAATCCGGGAACGAGAACGGATGGAACGGGAACGTATGGACAGGGAACGAATGGATCGGGAACGGGAACGAGAACGGCATTATTCAGGTTATTGTAAGTATAGTAGTGAGCTTTGATTATTTGGGAATTTGGGAAATTTCATAAACACTCAATATTTCTAATCAGTACCTCATTCTTTGTTTTGAAAATAAAACCAAGGCCTGATCCACAGAGCTACAACTGCTTCCTGAGCTTGTTTTCTTCTGAAATCACAATTGTCTGTTGCCATGCGTGCTTTGTGGATAGGACCTCGGTTTTGTGATGTACCGAGACATTCTTTTGACAGTGTATTCTCATATTTACTGCTTTTAAAGAAAATCATCCCTAGTATAATGTAGGTAAGTTTGTCCATATTGAACGTGTTTCTATTGGCTTTCAGCCAGCTACCAGAGGAACGAGCCGTTTGAACCCTTGGAACGCCTGGATGATGACTGGCGGCATGTGGAAACCGTGAGTCTGCAAACTTTGTCTGAACATTGCAATACTTGACTGAAGTCTGTCTGAACATTGCAATAAGTCTGTCTGAACATTGCAATACTTGACTGAAGTCTGTCTGAACATTGCAATAATTGACTAAAGCCTTTCTGAACATTGCAATACTTGACTGAAACCTTTTTGACAGCTTGGCCACCTTCAGGTTTCCTGTATGATGTGAAAAATTGTTAGCAGGATGTTGTTGGGCCTGTGACATTTCCATTCATGGGTTTGACCTCAATAGCAAATGATTCATCTCGTTAATTGGACAGGTGGGGAGATATCATCTATTCAATTTTTTTTTTTTACATGCAAAAGCCCATCCCCATTAAACATAATAATTATCAGATGTCATAAACATTATTTTCTGAAACTGTTGGCACACCCATAAACTCCTGGGGGGGGGGGGGGAGGGGGGGGTTCTTACTATCGTACGACAATCTTAATGATTCGTATAGTAGGATTATGACAATGTTACACACGTTATTTGGCTAACGTTTCAAGAATAGGCCCCCTGATTTGTAATGTATGTACTGTTGAAGAAATAGCTGCATAGTAACTTACAATATTTTGGAAACAAACTACAAATCTTGGCAATAATCAAAGTTCAGTAAATAATGCTGGTTACGCTAAAACTAGATTTGTCTGATATTTTAGTTGCATACAGACAACTTAAGTTGGAATCTCGGGATCAACATTAACCTAAAAATACGCTTTTAAGAAAGGCAACTTGAATTAATTAATTTCCTTACTTCCCTATGATATTGACGTGTTCAGGAAACAGTTGCAGCTCTGTTACAAGATTGTCAATGTTTGTAGATGCTGAACTGCATCATCGGCATGGTGGACAAGACGAAGCGGGCGCTGTCCGTTCTACAGGAGCGCAGTCTGCGGGACCGCGAGGAGCTGTCTGTGTGGATGCGGCGCCACGCGGAGGGCATGGACCACGACGTGAAGAAGAGAACCACAGACATGATGGCCTATACCATGCGGCAGACTGAGGACCGAGTGTCTGAAGTCAGGCGCCGAGCTGGTCAGTACCCTGTAGTCTCTGATAGTCTCCTGTAGTCTCTGGTAGTCTCTGATAGTCTCCTGTAGTCTGGTAGTCTCCTGTAGTCTCTGATAGTCTCCTGTAGTCTGGTAGTCTCCTGTAGTCTGGTAGTCTCCTGTAGTCTCCTGTAGTCTCCTGTAGTCTCTGATAGTCTCCTGTAATCTACTGTAGTCTGGTAGTCTCTGGGTAGTCTCTGGTAGTCTTTTGTAGTCTCTGGTAGTCTTTTGTAGTTTTTGTAGTCTTTGCTAGTATTTACTAGTCAATGGTAATCCTTGTCATTTTAACGCATTCATATTGCATAATTAATCAATTCATCGTCGCGTATGGGTGAAAGATTCCAGCTGTGACGTAAAACAATAATTCACTCACTCCCTCACCTCAATTATCTCAAATGAATTAGAACCCTAATGTTACTTTTTACAAATTTATTTTGTTGCTATCTGCAATAGATGTTTTTGCTCCATCCAGACATGATATAAGCATGCGTATCCAACCAGTAACCTAGCAGCTGACAAATTCTGTCTTCCATACGGTAAACAACATCTCCTCCTATTCCAGAGGAAGCAGTCAATGAGGTGAAGCGCCAGGCCATGTTGGAGCTGCAGAAGGCGGTGACAGTGGCGGAACAGAAAGCCACGGAGATGGTGACGATAGAACGTGGCAAGATGGAGCGGCAACTGGCCGACACTAAGAAACAGACGCACGAGGAACTGGCTGCCACCATCAACCACCAGGAGGAGAGCAGCGAGGTTAGTGTCAACACCTATGTTACCCTGTCTGTCTGTAATCTGTCTGTTTGTAATCTGTCTGTCTGTCTGTTATTAAGAATAGAGATTGCTCATTTTAACAATAGATAATACTCTGTTGAACATTTTGAGATGGCTTTTGAACACTGTATGCTTTTCCATTGTATGTCCATCAACTTGTCTCCTGTCCTAAGTGCAATGATTCCTGTATTGCAGAGTTGCTGGAACTGTGGTCGGAAGGCAAGTGAGACGTGTAGTGGGTGTAACATTGCGCGGTACTGTGGCTCGTTCTGTCAGCACAAGGACTGGGAGAGTCACCATCACGTGTGTGGGAAGGCGCAAGTTGCAAGCATTGCCGAGGCGCGAGACCAGCGTAAATCCAACAACCGCGGGGAGAACATTCCCAGCAAGATCCCCGACATGGAGTCCACGCCGACACCTAAAAGTCCACAGCAGCCGGAACTCAGCCCAGCGAACTCTGTTGCCTCGGCGACGTCGGTAATTTCTGCGACAAACTCCGTGTCTGGGTCGAGATCCAGCACGCCTGCAGAAACAACTCGATAAGGACTGCTCACTGTTGATAAAGAAAGAATATATTTGTGTGTTTATCTGTCATGTGATGACTGCCTTCTGTATCAGACAGTCGTCTTTCTCCCACGTCTTCAATGTCACTACTGACCATGTCTACAGTCGTCAATGTTGCTGTCATCTGTCAATGACCTTCTCGAATGTCTGGTTACCGAGGCCGACCTTTCCCATGTATCGCTGGACCATGTCGCTGTGAACACCCGCTGTGTGCTATTGTTGCTGTCTGCGATCACTCCGCTGTGCACCAAGAACACCAAGATGAGGAAGGAATGTTGCTGAACAGGAAGTGGGCATCCTGAGGACGTTCTATGGCCATCCCTGGCACCACCACGAAGACGTAGTTGACAGCAAGACTTCAGGGTAAACTATTGATCTCAGTGTTTAACTAGACCAGGACTCTCACTGTCATATGGAGAACACTTGCTGTATTTGAGTGTGTGTCTAGTCACTCAAACACGGGCTAGGAAATTGGCATGGACATTATAATCATGGCTGATGTGGAACCGAGTGGAGCATGGCAACATGGTATGATGTGGTGGTACACACAACGTGGTATGACGTGGTGGTACACACGGGCTCCTATTTTATTGATTTCTTCAAATGGCCGTCGGGTGAAGGCAGATTTCCCAGAGTTCCATGTCCCACTACAGACTCATTCTGAGATTATCATGATGGTATGTGAATCTCGTTTTCTCTAGTCCCCATCTCGTGCGACTGTCTATCCACACGTCTGTTGTCCGTGCAATCATTACGACATTAGTCCCCATGAGATTTAAAGGCTTTAATTTTCATAAACCACAGGTGATATTGTTTTATTTAATTTTTTTGTGTGTGTGAAGTTGTTACGTTGTATATTGAGGGGAAAAGAAATGACTTTGGAACTTCTAACAGTTCTAACAACTCCAGTTCTGTTGAGTCAGCTGATATTTACTCCGAGCTCACTCGACTGGGTACCTTCTCTCAGATAATCATGTACATTGCTTCTCAAGATGTGTAAAATATGTATGACATAGTAATATATATATATTATGTATATCAGCATCAAGACTGCATAAACTATGATTATTCTTTAGTGGTGGGCAAGTGTCTGAATGTTACCAGTTGTCCCCCTTCATGAAATGTTGAATGTATTACAATGTAACAAACTTATAATGTTACATCATTGGTTACCACAGATTTTCATGTAAAACACCAGATTTCAACTTTGTGCCAAAGCTAGTACTGCACTGAACTAAAAACAATAATATAACAACTACGTCAAAGTCTCGTCAATTATGGTAACAAGTTAATTGTACACAGCATATCAAGTCAGACTTGAAATCGGATTCAGTATAAAATACCCAAAGCAGTTTATTAACTTGCAACAATTTGACAGTTTCCTTCAGTATTATCAACAAGGAAACTGAACAGACTGTAAACCACATAATATTTGCCACTGCCATCACTGACTTCCGACAAAACCTCATTAAATGAATATTACAGATCTCCCACATTATTTCTTTTGAACTCTTGATACCAAATTCTCCAAAATAATCTCTCCTCCAGAATTCAATTTTGATATCCACATGTATTTGCTAAGTGTTGGTAAACCTGGCTGGAATATCTAGGCTGTTGTTCTCCATGGCGACAGTGACGACAGCTGATATTGTCTGTGATGTTGCGCTGGAGCCACGGGTCGTCTCAAACCCTCTGTCTGGATGTTGGTGACACGTATTGTACTCTCTACATGGACTCATAATAAATACTCATTATGAAACACTCGTGTATTTGTCCTATTTCGTACTGGCCTGGTTGTCGCTGGACACTCTTCCACGAAGTTTTTGTAACTAAAACACCATTACGCTCTCGTACATACCTCACTGACCACTACGAACACTTCTGGAAAGGATTCCTTCAGATGCAAGCTAAGGAAGCAATCAACCAAAGGAAGCCTGGAGAGAGTAGACTAATCATAGTCAGAGAATGGAAGTAAATTTCTTGTACCACTCCTAATGAATGGTATTATTGTTATAGAGTCGACCACCGTTTATCCGGACTGTTGCATTCCTGAGTTGCCACCCTATTCTTCATTTATCACGGATTGTAAACAGATTTTGATACACCCATTATTTGATTATTTTTAATTTGTGCATAATATTGACCGATATCGTTGGATCATATAAATGAACCACCAAAGTTGTAGAAACACAAATTGAGAAATTTATCAGTATAATTCCTTGCGAGAATCCTATTACATGTCACATACCCATTACCCTCATTTGCGACACGCTGTTTTTAGTAATTTTGGTGCCTAGAGATCAGCTGCTCTAATTTGTTAGTTAAGACTATAAAAGTATGAGTTACATATTAGTGTTACATATTCGTTGTGGTTTTTTTTTGCTATAGATATCAGGAAATATTGTACTTTGTTATGCCTACATTTCAAAATTTTCGGGAGCATGCTACCCAAACCCCACTGGATAACGGGTTCAAAAAGTGTTAATTTTTTTATCAGTAGACATCAGAAAATTGTATTTTATTATGTTTAAATTAAAGATTTTCAGAGAGCGTGACTCAATCGGAACAAGTAGATAACTAAAGGCATAGGCCATTGGCATTCAATATTCATACCTATTACATCAATATTAACATGTAACATGAAGGATACTTCTATACAAATATGCACAGATTGAGACACCACCTGCAAATAGGCCTGGATCCGCCACTGATATAATAGTATTCACAGTTATTGTTTTCTTCATGTGATATATATGGATTTAAAACATGCTGTTTGAAACAAACCTTCCTGTGGCAGATGCTGTCTGGTGCATCATACATTTCAAACACATGGCACTTAATCCAACGTGACTGACACTGATTATTTTCAACAGCTTTTCTAACATGATAAACAATTGGTTGTTGTCAAAACGATTACTCTCTATCGGAAAAGATAAAACATACTTTTGTTTTAGTTATAGTTTATTGTCACAGTAGACATTTCTCCAATATTATCCCCAAAAGATTAGCCGTGGTAAGTGTGTATACATTTATATGTTAAGAAGATCTCTACAAAATACATTTCAATACCAATACATAACATCTATGGGCAATTCTACCTTTAAAGGAGATGGGTAACGCAGTGGTAGAACAGTTGGACTTCAGAGCCAAGGCTCCAGGTTCAAATCCTGCCCCGGGGGCCCGGCATCAATGTTCGCGAAAGGTACCTTTCTGACGCGATATTGATAGGATACGATGTCTGTAGAGTGGCAATGCAGTTATCATCTTTGGTATTGTCCATGTTTACTGCAACATTCAGCACTACGGATGTTGCGGGTTTCCTTCTGCCCTAACCTGACAAGCCGTGATATAAGTGAAAGAATCTTGAAAGCGGCTCTAAACCCCAATTACATTTTTTTTTATAGGAGATAACATATTGTGTGAAAAGCAACCTGCACATAAAGCTTTGGGTAAATAGAAGCAGATAACCATTAAAATAACGATTATCTACGTACAAATGTACCTCGCCTAGCTCAAGAGAGACGACCAAAACATTACATTTACAGTGTTTTACATTCGAATAATTTGTTCAATTATCTATCAAAATATTTGAATGCATAAACATCTAAAACTCAACTAAAATAATAAATACACGAGGAGCAAATCGTATTTAACAGAAAATGCATTAATAAATATTTCAAGATTTAGTATTGCCCAACATTTTATCAACAGATGACATGATATTCCTTCCATTTTCATAAATCCCCATACAACTCTGTGAAATCCTTCCACCTGTCCGCCAATGTCGGCGTTCTTTCAATCTACTGCTTACACTTGCTTCCTCACAGTTTTATACCCCTCATGGAGCTGATAGCATGCGCTATTCTCTGTGGCATCTGCTCGGCAGCATCGGGGAATTCCTCGGGTTTGGACTTCAACAAGATGTCAATACAACGGAGCGTTTCCGAGGAATGCAGACCAAGGTCATCAAGGACATTTGCCAAATAGTCTGAAAGCAAAGTATTTCAAATAATAATCCTGTGTAATGGGAAAGAAAATGCAATCTTAACATTGTTAAACATGACATTGTTAAACATGACATTCTGACCGAAATAAATATTCAAATATACCTAAGAAAAACAACGAAATACAGATCATCTCGCTAGTTCATTATTATTTCCGAGATCGCACCCCAGGTTATGAGGACATTGTAGACACAGATATATTGTTACTAAAGAGCATCCCACAAACATTGGACATCATTTATTAACCTTAGGAGGCAGTTTCATGATATTCTCCACTCACCAATATCTGTGATCAGCTGTTTGGTGGCATGTGGAGTCAGTTCAGGAATCTTGAGCACTTCCTCTGTGAACACATGCATTGTTCCCTTGGCAACAGACTCCAACCAGAGATCGGCCAAATGCTCCGGCGATTCTACAAGGAGAAAATTTGGTAATTTATGAAAAATATGGCATTCAAGAGGTTTTGTCTCTGACATGATGGACCATACTTTTCAACTGAGTAGTTAATGTGTACACCGCAATTACCCTAATAATAGAACCCTCTAATAATTCGAACACCTAAATTAATCGCTGTAAATATAAAAAATTCCCACCCTAAAAATATGAACATTACCAATTTTTTTTTCAAATCATAATTTTCTAATTCTTTGAACACAATCATTTTTTTCCAAAACAATTTACAAAATAATTTCTTTATTTTAAAAATCCATTTATTTACCATTTACCATTTCATATTTTGTACTTTAGTTCTCCCTAATTATATGAATTATATGAATAAAGATAATTTCAAATGTTCATGTTTTTTCTAATAATTCGAACAGCTACAAATTTAATTATGTTCTCCCGTTCGAGTTATTATGGTAATTATGGTACATTTACCTTGCTCCTCTGTATATGGCAACTTGCCATGTTTGAGTGCCACAATGAGAGCGGAGCTGTCCTGTAAGGTGAACGGGTCCAGATGCTGGGGTAATGTCATCAGATACTGACCAATCTGAAAAACAGGATATACAGTACAACAACATTGCCATCAATCGACAAAAGCAGAGGAAGCAGCCATAAAATATCCTTTCACAAGTGGAAGAAACGCCATAAAATATCATTATAGATGTGTGATACATTAAATAAATTGACCTTTGTGATGTATTCCTGAGGTGACAAACTAAAGGTGGGGAGGTCAGAGGTCATTGCACCCCCTGCTGACCGGGAGGTCCACATCTGTAAAATATATATGGATAATAAACATAATTTGGATGGAACACAAACAAATAATGTCTAGTAGCTGTACCACATAATAAGATTAGAATTTATAATAATTTGATATAGCAGAATTCATATAACAATACTTTGCTGCTCTATCTTTATTTTAAAACAAATAAAAGTCAGAAAAATAAATTGATAAGTTGTAAAATATCATGCCTCACCTCCATAGTGGAAAGATTACTGAGGTATTTCTTGAGCTGCGCGAAGACGATGTCGAAGCCAAACTTGTGTACTTCCTCACTGAGTTTACTCATGTCTGCCTTGATTTCTACCAGAACTGACGGTGTGTCACCTGCAGGCATTCAAACATCCACTGATTCTACCAGTAGAACTTCACTGTTTACATGTTGTGTACTCACAAAACATTGGGAAGACAAACTAAAAATGCCAATGTTCCAAACTCAGAAATTTGGTTTTTGAAATGTCTGAAGGCAGTTCATGGAAAATCCATATATTTTTTTGATACTCTGTCAATTCTGAGTTCAAATGTGAAGAACATATTTGACTAATTGAGAGACATAGATAAAAACATGTTTATTAGAATTTTTGAATCAAGGTCAGAGAAAGGTCAACATGCATGGAGTACCAAAGCACTTTTAGAATTCCAAAAATGAAGTATTCCCCTAGCTCTAAAGCGAACGACAAACTTAGTTTAGCCTCTACTTTTGGTATAAGAAATTACATTAAGCAGGGAAACAAGAACTACTGAGCTGTTTCAGTTTCTCACCCTCCTCCAGACTGGTGGCAAGCAGTTCCATGGCTTCTATGTTGTCCTGGCTGGACAGGAACAGAGAGGCCTGGAACTGGAGGCCATGTCGACCATGACTTAGTCTGCAAATATAGGCAATTCCTGGAGATAAACTTCACAAATACAGCAAGAGCTTAGTTATTGTAAAAGATATTAATAATCTATTGATACTATTAAAAATAATTAAATTAATGATAACAATACTAATAGTATATTAATAATGATTAAAAAAAGAAAAAAAGAAAAAAGTAATGTGTATTTTTATAGTGTGCCAAATCTAAACATTAAATCATGCACAAAGTACTATGCAAAAATAATATCTGTTAACCCTCTCCCTGCTGGATTAGGCACAGGTACAGCCCTTTAGGGCATCTCCGGTTGCCTTCAGCATGGAAAGGGCTAACAGTGTGTGACTCACAATGTGCTGGTTGAAAAACCACATCACAAAACTGACAGTCCATCTAAAAATAAAACCCATTAAGAAATTGTAAAATGGCAATGATATCGCAACCCTAACTGTACCTCTTGTCGACGTCCTTGCTGGGTGATGCTGCTGTCGTGATGTAGCGCCCCACCGTGTGCAGGATACAGCCAATCACGTGCTGATCCAACACCTCCACGTGCTCAATCAGGTCACCTAGGTAACGCAAACATTGCAGCATTACAATCTTTCCAAGATAAATTTCAGCATGCTACAGTAAGTAGTTTGAATCAGGATTGGTTGTTGGTTGTTGGTTGATTTGGGGTTTAAAGCCACTTTCAAGATTTTTTCACTCACATCACGGCTTGCATGCATACGTACTGCTTGTACTAGTCTGGATTTCCACCAGTTTTTGTAGTGCTAGCTCACTTGGAATATCATGCCGCAGATGGAACATGAATACCCCACCCAGACACAGTATACTGACTCCGAACCGACAAGTCAGGAAGTAAACAGTATTCTAGAGGAAGCTGGACAGCAGGCTTTACAAAATCTGCCCAGGTCAGTTTTCTGATAAATTACTTATACAAGCTATGTTACATTGTTTGGTTGGTTGATTTGGGGTTTAACGCCACTTTCAAGATTTGTTCACTCATATCATGGTTTGCATGCATATGTACTGCTTGTACTAGTCTCGATTTCCACCAGTTTTTATAGTGCTAGCTCACTTATAATATCATAGAACATGGACACCTCACTCAGACACAGTATACTGATTCCGAGCCGACAAGTCCTTGCTTTACCCCTTTAATGCTGAGCACCAAGCAGGGGAACAACAAGTACCATCTTTTAACGACTTTTGGTATGACACGATCGGGAATCGAACCCGCGACCTTCCACACTCCGGGCCAACGCTCTAACAACAGTTATATTAGAGGGAGAAATTCCTATATAGAACTACTTATGGTATTTGAATATTACAAAAATATGCTTAGAATAAACTATTACTGTGAAAGGTAATTGAGTCATCTTACAAGTAACCATTTCATTATTATAGGTTAATGAATTATCTGTTTCATTTTATTTGATATGAAGTAAAATCTTTAGGAATTGGTAAAACATATAATCTAAAGCAGAATTGATGAAAATAAGGCATTTTATGAGAGCTTCACCAAATCATGTGATGCCCTGACATTATTGGTGGCATTGCAGAGTGATCAGAGAGGTGGATGCTGTGAGACAGGAGGCCACCCTGCTACAGGAACAGATGACCATAGTCAAGCAGGACATCGAGAAGGTAAACAAACAGTGGTAAACATGATACAGGCAAACAAACAGTGGTAAGCATCATGCAGGTAAACAAACAGTGGTAAAGATGATACAGGTAAACAAACAGTGGTAATAGTTAGGTAGGAACTACAAATTTTACATTGTATTTTATTTATTTTTTAAGTGAATCAATCTATGCTTACTTTATCGAAAACTGGTAATCGGAGGATAACTAACTGAAGACGTGTTACTGTGAGCACACATATTTGACTAATGGAGTTATATTCCATGTTCCTCTAGGTGGAGCAGAACACAGCACACTCCATGCAGGGTCTATTGAAACTGGACTCCATCAAAGGACGGATGAAGACGACGGCCGATGCTCTCAAAGTATACTGCCTCTCTATTCCCCTGTCTATCTATTCCCCTGTCTGTTCCCCAGTCTCTCTTACCCTGTCTCTGTTCCCCAGTCTTTCTATTCCACCATTGCTCTATTCCCCTGTCTTATTCCCCTCTCTATTCCCCTGTCTATGCTTTTGCATTTCACACTCATTTATTCAACATTCATTTTATTGAAGTATTTCATTTCATAGCTTAACAACTCATAAAAGGACATTATTCTCTCTTCTGAGAGACGTGATATGTATATGTGGAAATTCCTAATTTTCTATTTCAGAGTTGAAACACATTGTATTTTCTTTTCTGGAATAATTCTGACATCGTTTTTGTTTTGCTGGTGTAATGTTGACGTAATGTTGTGTTACACAGGAAGCTGACAACTGGACAACGCTCAGTGTAGATGTGGAGGAAGTGTTTGTGTCTCAGGATATTCAAGAGGTCAGGGGTCATATGTAACAATACTAGTAACATGTAATGTGCAATGTATTATGTAACCTGTGCTAGTATGTAATATGTACTTGTATGTAATATGAACTAGTATGTAATATGAACTAGTATGTGATATGGATTAGTATGTAATGTGTACTAGTATGTAATATGTACTAATATGTAATATGTACTAATATGTAATATGTACTAATATGTAATATCATAAATATGTATCAATATGGTCATGTATTGGTGAAATATTTGCGCTGTGACCACACTGGAGAACAATTTCAATGTGCACCAAATTTACCAATTGTACATCATGTATGTTCGGTAATGCATAACTGGCAGGCTCTCCTCTCACTGTAAGCACATCATCAGTAGATCACTGAAATACTGTGAAAATAACACTAAATCACTCACTTGATTGTTAATAGTTTGATTAACGCATCTCAAATGTATTTATTGTTCATGTAATGTGGGACAAAGCTCACTATCGCGATACAAGTTTGAGAAGATTTTAGGCCAAGGCTGAATGACGATTTCATTACTATAAGTAGTGTAGTGTACATGTGTAGTATACATGTGTATTTCACTTTCAGATCACCAGAAAACTTAGTGGAATGCAGCAGAGTTTGGTAAGTTGGACAAACTATCTCCGCTGTAACACACCTGATACTTGTCATGAACCCCACTCGGGGGGGGGGGGGGGGGGGGGGGGGGGGGGGGGGGGGGGGGGGGGGGGGGGGGGGGGGGGGGGGGGGGGG
>JAUTBT010051620.1:0-15802 GCA_032361225.1 Lepetodrilus schrolli | reverse complement strand
TGCCACTCTACAGACATCGCATCCTATCAATATCGCGTCAGAAAGGTAACTTTCGCGAACATTGATGCGGGGCCCCCAGGTGCTGGATTTGAACCTGGAACCTTGGCTCCGAAGTCCAACTGTTCTACCTCTGCGCTACCACCCGCCCCGGAAAAATATGAAAAAGATCTATCAAGTAATACGACATGGTATTGCCAATGCTGTAAAAGATGATCCACGGTGGCCTGTTAATAGCGATCGATTTAGGAGAATTGCCCTTCCTTCTCAGTATGACAAAAAACTTCCTTTCTGGAAATACAATACAGGAATGCAATTTCTAATATTCAATGGCTCCATTCAGTGATGTCAGGAAAAGAAAATAAAAGTGATGTGGAGTAAATTAACACATGACATACAGAGTCCTGACTAGACTACATCTCAGCCTCCACGGGGTCTATACCTGGATAAAGTCCTGACTGGCGTTGATCAGAGTCAGCTGAGCCGTGGCACTGTCCTGACTTCGCTGCGACGCTCGGATGGATTGAACCAAGGTCGGAATTTCCTCGTTCACGCCCTGGAAACAGAACAGTGCTGCATGATTATTCTGATCAACTTATCAATTTATTGATTTGTTTATTGCTTAACATCATTGCGGTAATCTCTCGGTAATTAATGCTCATCAATACTACGTATATAACACAAATACCCAATTGCAATTTGTTTTGCAACCTTATCTAAACATTAGCTACTTCATCAAATACATGTTGCATAATTCACCGAGTGCAACCACAGACCTCATTTTTTTTGCATTTCTTTAGAAGTTTATTCAATTAAAATTCTGCAAGCCCTTTAATTGTTTACAAACTATAAGGCATTTATCTTGTCACACCCGATTGACAATTGACCTAAGCAAGCATGAATGTGTGTGAATTGTCTCCTCCCCACTCTCCCGTGGCATTCCCTGGCCACCCACCTCACAGTGCTGTCGGAGCTGTGCCTCGGTGGTGGCGTTGCGGTTCGTCTTGTTGGCCAGAGTGGAAGCATTGATCATCTGGGTGCCGGCAGCAGCTGCTTGGTTTGCAGCATTCTGAAAAGTAGAGTTTCACAGTGTAAAAGACTACCGCTCGCATTCTGCGATATCCGTGATAAAGGACTTTAAACAAGAAAAGAAGCTTCAAGTGAGTGAGTGCGTTATTGTTTTACGTTGCAGTGGGAATCTTTCACCGATACATGACGAAGAATCTTTAAGAAATAACCACTCTTTCTTAAAAACCAATATTAAATCGACGTTACCATAAACAATAAAAAAAATAACAATAGTTTACTTTAAAAAAAGGAGACTTGCTTATTGTACAGATCAATTAATGTTTAAGTTTACTTGTTTCACTGTATATTTAATGAAAATTCACAGAAATCTCTTACAACCATTGAATTATAAAAAGACAAATAATGGAACACCGATACCTCCTACAATGAGACTATCAAGGTTCTGAAGGCGACATGACGACTGACAATAGCAGGATTAAGACGACTAGGAAAAGACGGATGCTCTATCAGTTGTAGGAGACCTACCTCTAGCCTTTTCATCAGCTTCCTCTTCAGCTGGTTGCTGGCTGCGGAGTTCGTGGCGGATCTCAACTCTTCGGCCGCCGATCTTAGGATCTGTTGCTGGTCCGAGTCGTTGGGATTGGACGCGCATCCCTGAACACAGAACAAACCACATGCAGTGGTTTCTAAAACATTCAACTCCTGCTCATGGTACGGCAATCAGATGCCTATCGAGCTACTCCTAATTTATGTTCCATCATGAGGACTTAGATCCAACAACCAACGAAGGTTACCATTCAAAGGGGAAACTCAAATCAATTGGTGCTCGAACTTTGAGTGTCTCAGCAGTCCTTGCTTTACCCCTGCAGGGAAACAAGTACCATCTTTTAACGTCTTTTGGTATGACGCGACCGGGGATTGAATACGCGACCTTCCGCATTTTCAGTTAGTATTCCAACTATAACCGAGGTAGCAATCTCAGTACTAACATCTCACACAGGAAGCAAGGATCCAAGACTCTGTCAGTTCTAGACAATACGTTTTCAGTTAGTATCCCAACTCTAACCGAGGTAACAATCTCCGTACTCTCACCTTGGCAGCTTCCACGAGTTTGGCGGTGGCATCTGCGAGTTGTTTGGCGGCGGCCAGGAGGCGCTTCTGGACATCGGAGTCCTGGTGGCTCTCAGCCTGGAACCTGATGGCACTCACCAACTGGGAGGTCGCCTGGAAAAGAGGAGGTCCACATGAGGGTCAGACACTCCCACAGACAGATAACATCAAGCCATATTAGCTCAGTAACATGGAATACTAACAAAAAGATTTACATGTGATAATGTGCACAAAAAACCCCATCAGGGATAATCTTTCACTGGTACATGGGTAAATACAGTGAGCTAACAATCAGACATGTTCCCCTGGACAATGTTTTATTTTTTATTTTTTTTTGATTGGGGTTTTAAGTCGCTTTCAAAATTCTTTCACTTATATCATGACTTGTCAGTATAGGGAAGGAGGAAACCTGCAGCATCCGTAGCGCTGAATGTTGCAGTAAACCTGCGAGCATCGGTTGGTACTGACAAGACCAAGGATGATAACTGTATTGCCACTCTACAGACATCGCATCCTATCAATATCGCGTCAGAAAGGTAACTGTCGCGAACATTGATGCCAGCCCCCAACATGAACAGTATTTAAAAGAAAATGTTGCTTTCTGCAATGTAAAATTCTGCATATAAAGTTGTCAATGAATTATTTCTGGAAATATTACGATAATATTAAATCTAACTCTATTCTTTCCAAATTAGTCTAGAGGCTTAGGTCCGTTTTTTTGTGTGTAATTGTGACACGCTGGATTAAGGCATCAAACTTGCTACTAACAATGCTGTCTGGCTTGTGGTACTTATTTGTTGATATTTTTTTTCAAGTTCTTGTCATGACCTCTGAAGTTCACAGTGATCTTATCACTGAAATATGTTATCAGGTAACTACTACCATCTTTCACCTTTAGTCTTGCTTAAATACTTAATGCAGTGCAATACCATTACATAAAACCAAGTAATGACAGTAGAGTCTCCTATTGAATTAATTTCCTGAACGGTAACAACCGATTTGATAGAAAATTCCAATAATTATATTGGAGGTTTTACAACACATTAGATCCTAATATTATATATTACTTTCCTTACAGCCAATTACGAAAGTTATAAACTCCAGCGACGTCAAGTGAAAACATGTTTTAAAGCTTTTTTCTTTTTTTTAGAGTGGATGATTAAATTGGCTGCTTTTAAGATTATTTCACTATTATCACAGCTTGCATGTTTTGTATGCACATGCCTTGCTTGTATAAACCAGTGTTCCACCAGTTAATGCTAGCTACATTAGGTTACTCCAAGCTGACCATTGTCAGGCATCTTTCTCTAAGTATTCAAAGTTGAACTGTCAAGTAATACATGTGTGAGCGTATTGTTTTTGTTGCCGCATTAAGTGTCAAGCTGTAGATAGTGAACTTTTGTGGAACAATTATTTTTATTTTATTTTTGAATTGGGGTTTAGAGCCACTTCAAGATTCTTTCACTTACATCATGACTTGTCAGTTTAGGGCAGGAGGAAACCCACAACATCTGTAGTGCTAAATGTTGCAGTAAACCTGTGAGCACCGGCTGGTACTGACAAGACCAAGGATGATAACTGCATTACCTCTCTACAGACAGCACATCCTATCAATATCGTGTCAGAAAGGTAACTTTCGCGAACATTGATACCGGGCCCACGGCAGGATTTGAACCTTGAACTTGGAACAATGAATTGTAGCAGTTGCATATTTGTGGAGAGAACCATTTCATTTAATAAGAGTTCTCTACATACAGAGCAACTCATATTACTTTCCTTCGTTGATCCTCCATAACCATAACACATGTTCATGCACGTACCCTAATATGCTCAGTTTCAAGGCGTCTAAACCACTGTATATGATACTTAACTCTATGGTGCCAACATCAAGGATCATAACATTACAAGCATATTTTGATCAGGAAAAAACAAACAATGTTGATATTTCTAGTACAATATTATTCAAAAGAGAAGTATAGATATATGAACATGTGTATATTTGGCGGCAATTTTGGATTTGTAGAAGAGTAGGTCAGCAAGGCAGGGCACCATCACTAATTATGTTTATATACACTATTCCCAGAAAGTTTCCAAAATTTCATGCTTTATTCCATCAAGTGACGATTTTTTATATGAATATTTGTATATTTGGAGGCCATCTTGGATTTTGAGAAAAGTAGGTCATCAAGGAAGGGCACCACCACTGATTATCTTTATATACATTTTTTCCATTAAGTTTGCAAAATTTCATGCTTTACTCCATCGTGTGACTATTTTTTAATATTATTATTTGTATATTTGGTGGCCATCTTGGATTTTGATAAAAGTAGGTCACCAAGGCTGGGCACCACCACTGATTATATTTATACACATTATTCCCAGTAAATGTGCAAAGTTTCATGCTTTAATCCAGAATGTCATGATTTTTCACCTAAGCCACCTGACTAAATGGAAATGAAATTTTATCAAAAAGTTGTTGGATAAAGAAATTAACACACTCGCTAGTGAGTCTTATTGATATTACAACACTCGTTATTCCAAAGAAGATATTGACTTTGAAATCACTTGTGTAGTAAAATCAATATGACACACCAGCTCGTGTATTAATCTCTATTTATTAACAAGATTTTGGAAACATCTTAGGACCTTGCATACATGGTCTGGATGCTTCTGGACCAGAGGCAGTGGTGTTAATAAACTGACCTGTTGACCAGTAGGTATGAACTGTTGACCAGTGAGGATAATAACGTCATACAGTGTCTGCTGTCTGCCAGCTGTAAACAAGCTGAGAGGAGTCTATTGCACTTCTAGTTCTTGTGTAAACTTGATTGCAATGAAATAACCATCACTGGAAACATTGTGAACAACTCTGGCCTTGCATTGAGTGTGTACAGCTATGGAAGAATGTTGGTCATGTGACATGGTGGCAAATACTAATTAATCATCTCAACATGATTCTGAATTCTGCATATTGATATGAAATATTGTTACCATGCAATTGCCTACCATCTTGTTTTTGTCCTGTACATACAAACATTGCTGTGATATACCATATATTTTTAATTGACTTTAAAAAATGATATAACAACATATGCATGACATATCCATGGATTATATTGTCCATGGATAGCACTGGATATATTACCCGAGGAATATATTATTCTGTATAGACAATATACATGGACATGGATATGTACAAAATTTGCTTCAAACATTACTTCGAAACATCCAAATCCGCTGCAGTGACATAAATACAACATTAAAAGACGAAGGTTCTTGCAATGATATATCTACTGTTCTTGGGGTAATATACCCACTATTACAGAACAATATATTCCTGGGGTAATATATCCAGTGCTATCCACTACTACAGCACTGCAAGAGTCACACCATGATTAGCGTGCAACAAGTCCTCTTTGAAGACAACATCCAGCCAATACATTGGCCCCAGTGGATCAATATGGATAGTGTTTTCGATGTTACAGAATGGAACATGGGAGACAACTCCTGTTAAGCACATCAACTGATGGCGCCTGGGGAACTGAGATTTTATTGTACTAAAACCCTGGTGAGGAAATATAGGTGCATGTACAGTGCTCCATTGTACTGCATTCACAAGTTCCCGGGACAATATCAGTGTAGGATATCATGAATAATGTAATACTATATGTGTGTTAATAGAGTTCATAATTAGGAAATCAGGTAATCGGCAAGCTATTATTTGAAGACCCGTTATGTTGTGCCTTGCAAGATGATTGTGTAAAAATTTCAAACATATTTTAATAACAAATATATCTACATGTCAAGACACTACACTAAATCTGTCAAAATACATATTCTGTGCATTTAAATTGTACCCATGTCTACATACTGCCATGTAACATGTTCTATGGGCCTGTGGCCATAAATAAAAGATCCTCTCAAATATGTCTTTATGAATACATTTAATAATATATTTCTTTCTTTTAGACGTTCACTATTCCAGGTATGCTAAGTACATGCAGCTATCCATATGCAGTTTAAGAAGTATTTCTATCTTTATTGGAACATAAAATTGTTGATCTGAAGTAGATATGGTAGAAATGAAATTTGGCCACAAACTATTTGTCAGTTTACCATAAAATATTGCATGCTAAAAAATATCTATGCTATGAATTTAAAGAAATCTAGTTTTGGTATGATTTGTAGGAGAATTGAGGTATTTATAATGTTACCTTCAATACCTTTTTAATTTTCTGTTACCAGTTTTGAAGGTCCCAAGTTCGATATTATCTTTCTGATGTGGTGAGAATTGCAATGGCTGCACACTTATTAAGCTGCTATACAGTTACCATGCTTGCTTCATCAGTACCAGCCACTGCTCGTAGTTTTACTGCAATAGTGTTCGAGAAGCACTGCAACTTTCATTCTTCCACAAATGCCGCCGAAATAAAACTAAAACAAACCACCACCAATCGATCCTAATGGAAGTAAACTTCCATGTAGTGTTGGCTATAGTCAATAACATGCTTAGTCTAACCCAGGAGCTCAGCACCAATGGAGCTCACACACCAATGAGATGGGAGGGTAACCCAAACCGACTAATTAGTCATCCTCGTTTTAATTAAGGAAAGAGAAAGCGCTTACCTTCCCGGTGAGTGGGTGAACAGCCAGAGGTCACTGGGAGAGAATACGGCCATCTTGAGGTCAATGATGTTCACAGTTGTTAGTCAGTCCTCAAGCACCAGTAGCTAGTATCCCGTCTTGAGGTCAGGTGTGGAGGTCAGATCCTTCCTGGAACCCAGAACACGCACATTCCGTCACGTTCACACAATAATTACAACCTCAATATGCAAATATGCACAAGACTGTAGTCAACTGTATGTAATTGCCATATAGGTCCTCCAATATATCTGTCAACATTGGACTTAATCAATCAAAGGTTCTGTGAATTGATATGATCGAAATAGCAATTAAATTCCAGGACTTCTGAGTTGAATATTCAAGATTGTTTAGATGGAGATAGAATAGAAATGAGATGGAAACGATAACAGTGTGGCAGCCAAATTCACTCCAATCAATACGATTATGGATGCAGTTGTTGACAGTGATTGCCATCACACTTGTACGTAATTATGTACACTATTTAGAAGTCTATCTGTCTCAGATCAGCTGGTCTATACATCATTACATACGAGTACATGACTTAGACGTCTATCTGTCTCAGATCAGCTGGTCTACACATCATTACATACATGACTTCTATCTGTCTCAGATCAGCTGGTCTACACATCATTACATACATGACTTAGAAGACTATCTGTCTCAGATCAGCTGGTCTACACATCATTACATACATGACTTGGTAGTCTATCTGTCTTACATTAGACACCGAGTGTGTCTGCAAGTCCAAACAGGGCTGCTTCTATTTATGTCCATGATATTGATGTATTGATATTGTTAATTCTGTCTGCTTAACTCTCTCCATGCTGAGGGCAACTGGAGATGCTCTAGAGAGCAGTGCCTGTGCCAAATCAAGCAGGGATAGGGTTAAGAAACTAAATATATACAGTCTGGAGACGATCAAGACGGTCACACTTGCAGATACATATAGTAGACACGTACATGTATTTGGAATTCAATAATTCGGGCAGAACATGGCGTGAGAAAACTGGAAAAAATAAAATTATCAGACAAACATTTCAGATGTAATTATTTATCAACATGAAATTATATTTACATTTTAAATTGAATTACACTATCATTTTCCGTTCATTAACTTAGCAACAGGCTGCAGACACTTGCTCTGAACCTTACAGCCATAAGTGCCAGTTCCATGTAGAATGAGGAATTCTTGATTTGTAATTGGAAACTGAATCTGGAATACTCATATATTCTGATGGTTCTGTGTGGGTTAGACACAGAGATTGCCAAATGCCAATGATATGGAATTTGCTCAAAGACACAGCTCTTGCTTGCACGACAACTGATCATGTCTCATTTGGTAAATGATAGAATCAATGCAAGAACTTTGTTTCTGTGTTGAGATTGGTACTTTATACTATGGTGTATGTTTGGCTTCTACATTGTACATGAAAGATAACAATAAAGTTGATACAACGGAATGGTGATATGATAACAGTCATCGCTCCGAGTACGATTAATTTACTTAGTTCTAAATTCGATCCTAGTCCAAGTATTGGAATTGGTAGAACACAAAATGGAGTACGACCAACCAGGCAACAGATCAATCTTTGAACAACTAATTAATACAGGTCATATTCTACATTTTCTAACTGAACCACTTCCGCTCACTTCAGGAAATACTAAATTACTTCTATGTAAAATGAGACTTTTAACTATATTATTCTTATACCCTCTATAACCGTAGTAAACTATAAGGCAACAGTACAAATGAATACACATCCAATACAAAACACGCCATTACCATAAACATAACAATTTTCTCACTAAAATACAAAATATATGTTATTTACATGTTGGAAATGAACAAAAAGCCTATACTAGTAGGAACATAATGTCCAATATGTACAGCTAATTAATCCTTCCTGATTGTGTCAGATGAGGCTAGCAATAACACATCACTGTACTCATTGTGATCAGCCAGTTCATGGACTCAGAATGCCTGGAATCCTGGTGTTTCCAGTGCAACAAAACAAACACACATTAATCACCGTGAAATTACTAGTGACTGTCCAGGTATGAACATTGATTCCTGACTTAACATTGTTGACATTAATGATGTGGGGCTGACAGAAGGAAATGGAAGCATTCAAAAGACATGTTTGCATTAGAAAATAACGTGTTTTATATCTAGATGTGAATAATACAAGTTCATATTCATTGTACACATCAGGAGACCACCACTTGGCTTATTGGAGGTGGGGTGAGGGCAGGAGTGGGGGTAGAGGTGTGACATGAGGCAGAGGAGGAAATGGAAGAAGGTGATGGAGAAGTTGTGTAGTTGAAAGAATGGAATGTATAAAATCAAATACGGCAGGTCTAGCATGAGATTGTTAAAAATTTTCCAAATGTAATCAAAACATGGAGTTATAGATTTAATACAAGGATTGTTCCTCAGAAGAAGAAAAAAACTACATTCCCAAAACCTCAATAATACAAATAATACAGTTTATGAAAAATTTAAATTTAAATTAAAGTTGGTTTGCTGGAAACAAAATGAATTATTTTCTGAACCAGTCCAATAGACAGCAGTATTAGTAGTATTGAAATAACATTACAGAAATTGTTCTTAATATTACAGACATTGATCTCAACATTACAGACATTGATCTCAATATTACAGACATTGATCTCAATATTACAGACATTGATCTCAACATTACAGACATTGATCTCAACATTACAAACATTGATCTCAATATTACAGACATTGATCTCAATATTACACATTGATCTCAACATTACAGACATTGATCTCAATATTACAGACATTGATCTCAACATTACAGACATTGATCTCAACATTACAGATCTCAATATTACAGACATTAATCTCAATATTACAGACATTGATCTCAATATTAAAGACATTGATTTCAATATTCATAATGATTCCTACTATAACAAACTCTAGTAGTAACTATTAACAGACTACTTTTAACCCATTCCAAGCCAGGACAAGCCAAGTAGCCATAGCATATATACTGATACATAGATGAAATGATATCCATTGCATAGCTAGTCACGTATGGGTGAAAGATTCATATGTAAGCAGAGATCAAATGCTAATAATCTACCTAATTGGCAGTCCACAATTGATCATATTTCCCTGGAGAGGAGAACTGGATATGTTCAGTGACCCGATTGTAATGATTAAGACATGTCAAAAGGAAACACATGGACAGTGAAAAGGAAACACAAGGACAAAGATAATGAGATGTGCAATGTACAAATGTTTGCAACATTTGCTGTTCAGCATCTACAGTGTTAATGATATAGACAAATCTGCCGGTGACATTTTACATTGATTTCTGTTAAATTACGTGTTGATTAATTTGTATCTTTCTTGTTACAGCATTGGTGTTGATGGTCAGCCAATAGTCGACAGATATGTACAAGAAAACTGCATGGTGGATTACTGTATAGGGATTTGTAATACAATTATCAATATTAAATTAATGATGCTTAAATATCCATCTCCCTGCTGAATTAATCAAAATCACTGCCTCTAGCAGGAATATGCTTATTATTCCTACAACACTCTTAGGACATCATGTAATTCATAAATTGATCATATCCTTAACCTTCACCCTGCTGCATTAGTAAAATAAAATATTGCTCATTTTATTCAGAATATCCCCCTTTCAGCTAACAGGAAAATGATTGGCTCAATTGTACAGTTAATATTTGATTATGAATATAAAAGCTATAGACAATAAAAACAAAATCACTGTTCTTATTCGAAATATCCAATTGCCATCAACAGGAGGAGTGTTTACATTAATACAGATGTGTACATTTGGTGTTTGACTATATATATTTAAAAACTGTAGACATAAAACCAAAATCATATTCTGTGTAAAGTCTATTATTAATCCTCCTGGTAGCCATGTCTGTATTATTTCACGAGGTCACAAGACAACAGGGTGTACATGCCAACCTCCTAATGGCAGTAAGACCTCTGACTTCTGAAGTAGCAGTTCTCCAGCCACAACACTCCGGAAAGTGCAACGGTTCCTCTGGGCTAGACGCCCAAGACTCCCAAGACGCCCTTGGTTCAGTAATGTCAAGGTCAGTGTCATTCAGACCCTGATCTATTAGTATTTGTTCTAATGCTAAGGCTGGTCTCCTAATCATTCACATCATGACCCCATCTAAAGACCCACAAACACTCACGCCATGAGCAAAAGACAAAGGCAAACAACTTTGACAATGTGATGGGCCATTCTGCTGTAGGCATCTTCCTAGTCAATACTCATCCACTGGCAGCATGGCATTAATTACAGACAATGGTCTGCTCTTATTCTGTGGACCTCAGCCTAAGATTGGTCTAAATGAGGTAAAGGGATAAAATGGATTTTAGGAATTAGATTAGAACGGTCTATTAGAATGAAGTCAACATGAACATTTGACATACCAAAAAAAAAGAAAAGAGTCCCAGGAATACTGAAGGAACTGCAAATGTATCATTTCAATGGGAGAACACTTTTCTTTGAGCCATTTTGCAGTTACCATTTTAAATCGATATATTTGGTGTGGATTTCTTTTTACGCTTTTGCCGCACTCCACATGGTGGCATTAGTTGGTTTGCAGGATGCATGCAAGTATTCCTAAATTCATAATTGTACGTGCAGAGTTCGAGAAGTACTATTGTTACAAAACTATGTGATCAGGACATGACATGTCAGGTATATGATTATGTTAAAAAATATATCAACTTGACAGAAAATTGCATCTGAAGAACATTCTTCAGCAGGAAGTTCTGAAATGTCACATTCTCATTTCAGGTTTCTCATGCATTTTTTCCTCCTTAAAATGGCTATAAATCCAAATATGAGAAAAGCAGACATTTTCCTGAATATATTAACATTATTCCAACTATTCTAAATGGCACAGCTGTTTGTGGTAAATATATATATGTCGGTAAATCATCAAAATAATGACCTGTCATTGTGAATAATCATGATCCACCTGTGAAGTATATGTCACTCGTACCAGATGTTTAGTCTATTCTGTACAATGTAGATGTCTATTTGTGTACATATACATGCTTCAGTGAACAATGTCTATATGTGTACATATAAGTACATGCTTCAGTGAACAGAGTATATTACATATTTTTTTTGCTTCTCTGAATTCAGATGCATAATCAGTAGACAAAATTCTATTGTCAAATTCCAGCTTACATGTGTAGTCACTGTGTAGTTGTTAATTTTGATGTATAAACAATACCATAAAATACAAATAGTCGATGTCATAAACTATATTTATTATGTAATTTTCCACTTGAATTTATAGCAATTTGTTTGTGGGTTACAGTAATACCTACAAATCAAGGCTGATACAGAAAAAAATTGAGACATCTGTAAATGCAATCATGCAATTAATCTCTCTCTATCTTGAAACATTTGAAAACATTCTCTTAAAATAAATTTGAATGTCATCATGATAAATCTTGTTCTATTAAAATTGGAAATGACAGATATTGTGCAACTGCATGTATGGGTGAAATATTCCCGCTGATACACAGAGCACGAATTTATTCAGACAGATATATAGAGTGCATTATTGTGTATTACATGTGCATTACCATTGCAAAGTCAGCGCCACTTTGAATAGCTGTAAACAATGCCTTTTTTCATGAGATCCTCCAAAGTGAAACTACCTTGTCCGACAGATATATTAATGACACTCTATGCAAGCCATCAGCAACAATCTCAGGATTTCTAATATCAGTCTGCAATTGAATGCCCGAGTGCCATAATAATATGCTTCAGTTTATTCTCGAAAAACCACCAAATATTGGGATAAAGTAATTATTTGTGATCAATAGATGGATGTGGTCGAGTGTGGGGACAGACAGTGAGTATGACAAGCCAACAGAACATTGTTTTAGAGGACACAATGGTTAATTGAAACATCAGTGTTCCTACTTCCACAGTCCTATATGTGTATTTTCAAAGGTTTCCTATTTCCATGTTTGCAGAGATTCTTAGTTATATCATTACAGATTGATTTAAAATAAACACTACATAGTTGCAGTGTTTTTTTTGTATTTCTGTATAATCAGTAATCTCTCATGAAATTATGGTAGATAAATTACACATAGAGTTTTCAGAACCTGGTAGAAAATGAACTAGCTATTATGCAGAAGAAATCAGTTTTTATGGAAATGTCACCACCCTCATTCAAATCATTTAGTCATTTGTACATGTTTTATACATTCTAGTATATAATAAGTATATATAACTTACAACACACATTAACTCTCTAAATATGAGGACCCAAGTGGAGATGCAGTGTCTGCGTCTAATCCACCATGAAGAGGGTTAATAGAGAGGAAGAAACATTATTGTGACAATGTCACTATTCACAAATTACATGAAAAGTTGCTAGACATATTCTTGTATATTTAGCTGCAGTGTTTACTGCTTATATCATGTATATTATAACTCTTTCAAGATAACGGTTATAGTAGGCTGCTGAAAAGGGCCTCATTTAATAAAGTGACGCATAACATACATTGAATGATTTAAATATACTGGGTGCTCTTACTCTCTTGGGTTGAGCAAAATTGTAAAGGTATGGCTTCTTCCTCCCTACTACGGTGTCTTAGTGAATACTACGGTGTCTTAGTGTCTTAGTTAACAATAATGTTGCTTCCTCACTATTAACCCTCTTCATGGTGTATTAGACACAGGCACTGCATCTCCACTTGGGTCATATTTAGAGAGTTAATGAGTGTTGTAAGTTTAATATACGAATTATATACTAGAATGTATAAAACAAATGACTAAATAATTTGAATGAGGCTGGTGACTATTTCTTCTGTATAATAGCTCAATGCTCTCCAGCTCCATGCTGTGAGACACATGCATCCAGTGGGACCAGTCTGCCGAAATCGGCTAAGCTGGAAGGCGACTGTCAAAGCAGTAAACCCCCACCACCATGATAGCTAGTTAGTTTTCTAGCAGGTTCTGAATACTTGGGAAGTTACATACATGTACATGTACAAGTCTCAGCTTCATGGGTTTCAGAAAAGAATACAGAGCAGATAAGGATACAATATTACAGACATCAAAACAAGACTAAAACCAACAAAAATACCAACTTCATAAAAACAACTGAAAGTTGTCCAAGGAATAAATAGCAGAATAACCAAAAAATATTTCTTTTGAAAAACAACTGAAATAAGCCCAAAGTATAGCATGTACAATAACTGGAAGGTTTGGCCAGCTCTTCAAATCAATACCACATTTATGGCTAGGCTGAACATCTGACAAGAGAAAGCTGTGTAAAAGAGACAGGTGTCTGAAAATACAGTGCATTGTAATTCCACAGTCACCAAACATTGCCTTCGAGAGGGAAACAAAATTCAGAAAGAATATCACCTGTTAATTCCTCTAACTTCAATTAACTCAGCCCTAAATAGATTGGTTGTTTGATTTGAGGTTTAAAGCCATTTTATAGATGTTTTCACTCACATCTTGGCTGCATGCATATGTACTGTTTGTACTGGTCTGAATTTACACCAGTTTTTATAGTGCTAGCTCACTTGGAATATCACATGCCCTTGCTTTATCCCTTTTCTGCTAAGCACCAAGAAATGGAACAAGAAGTACCATCATTTAATGTCTTTTGATCGCGTCATTCCAGCGATCAAACCTGCGGCCTTCCGTACTTCGTGGCGATGCTCTAACCATTACACCACAGAGACAGGTCTAAATAGAATAAGTACTAGAAGTCATTTCAATTGCAGATCAGATGTCAATGGATCCCATTCCATTCATGGCTCTGAGCCAGAAACAAATCCACAGGATGTCTGTGTGGTGAGTATAATACTTATTTTCTTTTAATAAATTCACAATATATCATAAAGACCATGTGAACACCGACCACAAGAACACAACTTCACGTGTCATTAAACTGTTTGTTCTGAAGGCATGTTCAGGAAAATGCGCTGTCTCCATCTTTCGACCATATCTCCCACGCGCAACAAAAAAAAGTGGAGCAGGTTCTCCGCAAAGCAACTTTGCCATGTGCTTTAAAACCTTCGCGGATAATCGCCCAAATATTTTGAGACTTGCTTTTCGACCGCCATGAGAAGAGGTTGTGCGTGTGTCATCTGCTCTTCCAAATTTATTTAATAGCTTTTGGTATTTCTGTACAGGGGGTAAGTGTGTCATGTAAATTATATAGTTTAGGCCCTAGATAGGAAAGTTGTGTGTCATCGGCACCTTGTTATCTATCAACATTTAGCAAGTATACTTTTTCATTCACACTCATTATGTAAATATTCACGTGGGTTTCATCAATAAATATTAATTCATTTTCATGGTCTTTGGTCAGTAATCTCAAAATAAATCAGAGTTGAAGAAAGCCGTGGCCGAAATACCAGTACAACCTTTTTGTGAAATGTTAGATGATATGCAAATGAGTGGTAGTGCTAAGCCACTTTTTACAATATCTGTGTTACAAGGATTATGGTGTCGGATGAAACTACAAAAGCTATTTTCGCCAAGACCCATAACACTGGTGGTACTCAATAGAAGGAGACATTATTAGTACATAAAGTCTCTGCAAGAGTGTAACCATATACTAGTAGTATGGGATGATATAAGGTATAGATGCCATGTTAGACAAATCCAATATAAATTGTTTTTATTAAGGTTAATTTTCTTTGTCCATATTCAAGTTATAAGTAAAAAAAAAAGTAAATAATTTAGCACACCTATTGTGTTTCAGACATGACTGTAATATTTACATCTCTTATTACCATAATATCATAATGGAGTTGTTACTCATATTGAAGATTCCTTGTAATTTACAAAATATATTGAGATCAACTGATTTGGTATTTCATTTCATAAACTATATACAAACATACAGGTTAGTTTCTTTTTATTTTTTTTTATTGGTGTGTTAAGTCGCTTTCAAGATTCTTTCACTTATATCACGACTTGTCAGTTTAGGGCAGGAGGAA
>JAUTBT010051609.1:0-15802 GCA_032361225.1 Lepetodrilus schrolli | reverse complement strand
ACGAGGTGACAACACTTAGGACTGGTTTAGGAGCTCCTAAATAGTTAGGAGGCCGTTGTGAAACGGGGGCCTGGTGTTTAGCGTCTCTGGTATAATGACGACAAACGGCTACGGGTGCAATTGTGTGACGGACGATGGACTTTATGATATCTTTCTTATGTTTATATAGGCCAGGTATGTGATACCTGCAGCCCGAATAATTTCACAGTGGCTGTATAACTGGCTGATTAAGGATCTCTATAACGCGAAACCTTTGCCCAAAGAATTGCAAACTGTAAGAACTCTATAGACTTCATTAACTATAGTAATGATGTTGTTCCTTCGAACTATGCTGAGATACTGACTAAACTAACCTAAGTAATACCTGAAGTATGTACATGTATTTGACACATCTAAATTGTGTTGCACCTTAATGATAAAATACAATACAAAACCCAAAGCACTATTATACGTAACAAATCACGTACCTGCTAAAAGAAGTAAAAGCATATATAGACCTATATATATACACCTATATACACACCTATATATACAGATAAATCTGACGTTACCACTTTTAAAATGTAACATGAAAAAATACATACATTTAGATGTGTTTGGGTGAATGTATTGTTATATTTGAGACTTATTGGAAATAAAACCAAAACATTTACATTAAGTTTAGAGTGATCTTGTTTTTCGGGGAAATATAATGTCTTCACTGACATTACAAAATTACAAAATTACGACATTACAGAAGGCATGATAGGAATAGTAAAACTCATAGATCATTTAATATGCATTTTGGGAGCAAACATAACTCATCAGAAACAATGATTAATGTTTCAGAATATTTTTTCAGTTTTTCTATGAATAATTATTTGGGGTCAAAATTGATCCCAGCTGACGTGTGAGTATTTACATCCGTCCTGTTGAGGGTTAAACTAATTTAATTCTAAATGTCATCATATTCGTACATGTACACTACATGGATGCATGGTGACTGTTAGATATAGTAGAGTACTGTGTACTATTTAGATTCACTTTTACTGAGATATTTACTGCGTGTATAGTTTGTAACTTTCTAGTCAATGAATAAAATTACTTGGATTGATTGATGATTTTTTTATTATTCGTTTCATATTTATTCACGTACAGCCATTTTGAGAGTTGACACTTAACAATATCCTCGAGGCAAACATGTTTAGTCCTGTTTGAGTATACCAGGAAGTGAAATGTTAGTTATCAATCCAGAACGACGTGACCCAAGCATGGTCTGAAGTCTGAACGGTACCTAGCGATTAGGGTTACGTGTATACCCGGGTAAGTGCAAACGTGTCGTCTATATTTCTCAGTTTTCCTGTCGTGGTACCCTTTGTCAGTCACTGTTAATTATAATCGGTAATACTCGGGCTATTTCCGCTTTGCTCTATAGTAAACCTACATTGTAATCCCATATCGTATCGACCGAGTTATTCCCCAGATATACTGGTATTCTTGTTTTTATAGACCACTTACTGCCATATTGGGTAATTTGCATACGCAGGTAATTTAAACAATGCCTCGTTCTGACTAATAGTATATGTCAACTGAGTGATGCTGCAAAAGTAGGCCTATGTAATTGAGAGATAAGGGGGAGTGTAACAAAGAGAGAGATAAGGGGGGGGGGGGTATATAAATTAATACATAATAGTTAATCTGTAAATAAAGTTCTCCCCTTAACGTTGAGTGCCAGTTGATTTTGTTCGTTTGTTTGAGAGGCATATTTCTCTATATCATAATAATGTTAAATAAAGCGTTTCAATTGGCTAAAATTCAATTCATGTTCAGTATGCTTACATTTGCATATATATTCTTTGTTGGTGATTGTGTATATTTGATTTTCTAAAATGCTATGGTTAGGGTCTCCCAGAATAAAGGAACATTTTGTAATTATCTGCGAGTTATTTTGCATTGTTAACTAATTTTCCAAGTGTGCTATTAAATCACGTACTTTATCACAGTTAAAAATTAGATTACATCTATGCACTTTTCTCATAACACGAATTCTCGTCTGTTATTATTAATTAACATGAATACTATACATGCTAAATTAATAATAACAGCCGAGAAATCGTGATATGGTAAGTGAAAAGTAGTTGATTCTAGAACTGAAGTCATATTTGGATATAATTTGAGTACAAGGAAAATATGATACATTTCATTGCATGTATCAATACAATAGGATGTGATTCCAATATGTGTGTTACGCTATTTTACATTATTGTATTAGTTGCAAATCCATTGGTTTATGAATCTGCCAACATGAAAAGTGTGGCAATTTAATTGTTAAAAAAAAATAGTTTTAAACATAAATCAATTTGAAAAATAATTATGTTATCTATGTGAACAGGATATTTAACCGGCAAGGGAAACTGCTGATCTATATGAACATGTCTGAAACAAAGGCTAAACTGGACATCAGTGACCTGAAGGACACGTTCCTGGAATGTCCAGTGTGTGTGGAACATTTCAACCAGACAGATCGCCGACCTCGCCTCCTTCACTCCTGTCTCCACGCCTTCTGTACTCTATGTCTGCAGCAGCTTCTGGAGAAGGAAGGTCAAGGTCAAATCACGTGTCCTCTCTGTAGGCAGATCCAGAAGGTGGAGAGTAATGTTGAAGCGTTGCCAATGGATCTTGTCAGGTCAAAGCTCGTTGAATATCTTCAAACAGAGCATAAACAGACAGTACAATGTACAGAGTGTTCAGAAGGATTCGAGGCTATATCTCGATGTCAGCACTGCAAGACGTATCTGTGTGCGGACTGTGATTACGTACATAAGCGCCATCGAGTCAGCAAATCGCATCCCATTGTGACAGTAGAGCAGGCTGTAGAGGCGCCGTTTACAGCTTACAACAAAGCTCACTTCTGTCCGATACACCCCCAGCATTGTATCGAGTTCTACTGTGTCGCGGATAAACATACGTGTTGCTTGTCCTGCATCGTGGTTAGCCACAAAGGACACGACATTCAAAGTCTGGAACAGGCTGCATCTGTAGAGAAAGAACGACTTGAAGGTGACATGCAGAAAATACACAACACATTACAGGGCATACAGGAAGCAGTGAGCAAAGGAAAGAAACAGGAAATGTATGTACAGCTCCAGAGAAAGATATCTCTGTCGATTATCAATAAGACATTTGAAGATTTCAGTCAAATGTTGAATACAAGGAAGCAAGTTTGTCTGCAGACCGTCAAGAAAGGGAGCGATGAATTGTTGTCCCATATCCACAGCATCTCAGCAGCGCAGGAGCAGACTATTGCAGTAATAGAATCAGCAGAGACGTACTTCGCTGAAGCTAAGAACAAGGCTGATGACGTGGAGATGCTCCAGATATGTCCTGCGATCAGGAGAAGCTGTGAGGCAGTCACCCAACCAGATGTCTTACACGATACTCGCATATACAATAGCTGCAAAAAAATAATGTTTCAAAGTGTCCCTATTCAGCTTCTCCAGGACAGGATATCTGGTATTGGATCCTTCTTAACTGGAACGGGAACTGGTACGTTGGCGCACGTGCTGTACAAGCTTCTCAACAACATTAAGCTGGTATATTATAAGTAACAGCATTCGTAACACTTGGTCCTGTTTTTCTTAGAGTAATCTTCATAGCGTAGTCTTTATAGTTGATACCAATGGGCTACAAAACTAATTGTATCACCGCTGAAAGGCTGTCCTCGCTGTAGAACAACAGCTATTATATTAGGGAATGTATGTGACCTACTACCTTACTTGTTCCATCTGCACCGGCAGAGGCTGAAATAATTGTACGTATAAACTGTAGTAGTCTATCTATATGTTATGATAATGATTAAACAATACTTGTCATACATTGATGTCTATTTTCAGGACGATGTGTTTGATGTCATATTAATCGCAATCTCTCTCCTTTTTACAGGTATCGAGTCAGAGAATACATCACTAATTTCTGTATGTCCATTCGTCCATCTTAAGTATATTTTTCTTTAATTTTCCAACTAAATAACCCATGCATTAGCATGCAAATTGTCATCTATACAGGGACTTCTATTACTTGGATAAACCTATAGTTTCACACTCATGGAACATGGCCATATTAAAGTATATATTCTCCTGTAAATTAAGTGTCTGGGAAAGCTATGTGAAATCGACATTAATTTTCTTCAACTTTCGCAACAGGGGACGCCAGCTGAACTGCCGCCAAGTCTACCCGAGAACTGGAAGCTTAGGATTGAGGATATCTACATGGAAATAAAACTAGGGGATGTAAGACTCCTTACAGATATGTTAATCTAAACATTTAATGTTGTTGTAAAGTGTATTACAATTATCAATAGGAAGCGCTATCTGTACAGTTATATTATCATCTTTGTACCAGCCGTTGCTCGTAGGTTTACGGCAACACTCTACTGGGATGATTCCGCCTGCAGTAAACCAGCAAGCAGTGATATGAGTGAAATAATCTTGAAAGCAGATCTAATCCCCAGGGAGTCATCGGACCATTGTAAATGTTATAATCATGGCAACTACGACATTAGAAGTAATCACATGAGTAGTTTAAATTATATTTTGACATGTGTCAAAACATGTAGCTAAATGTAATTCCAATGCATCATCATGATCAACAAAGATGTTATAATATATGTTGTTTACAAAGAGACGCAACGTTAGATGTTTCTGTTCAGGGAACTTATGCTGATGTATACCGCGCCTTGTACAAGCCACTGGACCTGGTGGTAATAGCACAGCTGGTTAAAGACGACAACGAGAAGCGCGTCTACCACGAAGATGGCCTTCTACTGAAACTGTACGACCATCCCAACGTTGTCAGATTTCTAGGACATGCTCCTAGCCATGAGTGTGCCGTGATCGTACTCGAGTATGTTAGAGATGGTAATGTATTAACGCATATATACACGTATGCTAATGTCTTTGTAAACAGTGATTGTAATACCGTGGTGTTAATGCATTAGCTTAAATACAGTTTGGTAATGTATTTGTTAATACAAATAGGTGGTACTAATGTAATGATAAATCCATGTATGCAATCCCACTTTACATCTTTCAGGATTGAGACTATCAAGGTATTTACGAGAGAATGGGAAGTCACTTTGCAAGGTTGAGATGACGGAGATGTGTGTGGACGTGGCCAGTGGGATGGTGTATATAGAGGGCATGGGCTGTCTCCTCAGGTGCAGTAAACACTATTGTCTGTCTAGTAACATTCAGTGCGGATATACAGACATGGACATCCTCGACAGTACAGCTATGTCTACACGCACCTAATAGATAAAGACAATATACGGATATTCGTAATATGAGGTGTTGGAAATATATTACTCATGTTGCTACTGTATATTATTGTATACAGACTGTCTGTTGTATCTTGCTGTTGTCTGCAGGAATCTGACCACGTGGAACTGCATTATAGGGAAGAACAATGTGGTGAAACTATCGAGCTTCGGAAAGTCCCACCAAGGAGAATGCAACATGACTGGAACACTCTCGGTGCCCACGAGGTGGACAGCGCCGGAGGTCTTCAAGAACACGTCTTCAGGTATACGTGTACTGTGTGCCTTTAGCACCCCCCCCCCCCACACACACACACATACACACACATATCCCTTTGTCCACATAGACACGGTATAGTAGGCTAGATGCGATTAATTCCCACCACGTTTGCATACCTCTACACGATAAACAGACATTATTCTGTATCCAGGTCGTCAAAATACTAGTAACGTTCTGTAAACGGCAAATGATTAGGGCACCGTTCACTGTACTTGCAGACGTATTATTGTCAAGGATTTATTTCTAAACATTATAGTTTGGGTAGTGACTACCGCTATGCAAATCCGAACACTACTACCAACTTCAATGGTCAGAATTGCATAGACAACCGACCAGTAGCCTACGCTTTTATAGTTGCAATACTTGGGATTGTGGTTAGCTAAACATATTGTAGCGATAGAAGTGATTTAAGCAATGTACTTACACTTGGTGCGAGTTACGTAATTTTGACGTACAGTCAATTGTAGCTACAACTGTTATGTGCTACGTATCCCTGTTCCATTGACTGTAAAGCTAAAGCAGGTTAATGTTATTAACGTTTTATTCAATCCAATTAGGAGATAAACGCCAAAGTTCATTTTAAGGAGCAACTCTTTCTTGCTAGCGCGAATGATGACCTCCTTCAACAACATGACATAGGAGCGCAGATTGATACAGTGCCTCATTATCAACTCCTCCATAAATTAAGAGCATATGGTATTGACGGTAAAATGAACGAGTGGCTGAGAGACTTCCTAACGAATCGTAAGATGAAAGTCGTGGTGGATGGTGAAGAATCCGACCAAGTTCACGTGGACTATTTCTGTTTAATATAAATACCCTGCCTTATTCCATGAAGTCAACTGTGCGCCTGTTTGCTGACGACTGCCTTCTATACGGGCGCATACGAGGCATCGGTGACCAAGTTCAACTTCAGAAAGACCTCTATGAACTTGAAAAGTGCGCCGCATATTTGTAACACATATTACCAAGATCTCCAACAAGGCAAGCGCGATATTGGCTCCCTGAGACGATACCTGAAGCATTGCCCAGCATCGATGCCCGGCTAATGGATGAATATCATTATTGGCAACTGAAGCTAGGGATTGTAATGTTGAACATAAACTGTCATAAGGATACTTAGTGTAGGATAGTTACTCTATATTAATAATAATATATTTAATACTAATACTAATAAAGATCATGGAACACTCCCACTCGAATCGCAATTATAGTATTAGCATGAACATTACAGTGCCTTTAAAGGATGACAGATATTGAGACACCTACTACTGTCTCTTCGTGTTACTTGATTGTGATATTATGATTGTACACCTGTTTAGCAAGTGGGTAGTGGTTACATACAGAAACTATCCTTCAGCAAGTAACCTTCTAATATATCCGTTGACATTTAATGTTAAATATTAGAATGCCTAACTTCAGTTCAGTGTGTCGATAAGTGTAATGATGTTCGGCAATCAGAAAGAAGAAGCTATTCTATAATAACAATAATTATTATTATCATTATTATTATTATTATTATTATAAGTAGATTTACAAGTGCTTCCATGCACCAGGACATGCTTTAAGCGCTGGTTTGTAAAGCATCAATCCTATTTTGGAGAGTGAACATGCATGTCTTAAGCAGAGTATTGAATGGGACTTAGCAGGGACAAATCCTTAAGTGAACAGGCGGGTTGTTCCATATAGGCATTAAGCAACAAAGAATATAATTTCACTCCATATCGAATAGATCTAGTAACTGGCACAATCCATATGTTTAATGCCATATTTACTAGATAATTATTTGTTGCAATACAAACATTAAATAACACCAGTGAGTGAGTGATTATGGAGTTTAACGTCGCTGCGATAATCTATCACCCATTTTCTACGATAAATAACACCAGTAGAAGGTGCCTTATTTTTTTATTTTTTTTTGTTAACATAAATTAATTTTGTGCAAAATACCAGAAAACAATATGTATTGTTAGTGGTATGGCGGCCATATTGTTAGCTTAATGGCGGCCATTTTGGATCTATTTCTTGAAATTCTTTACCGAAAACCTCAAATTGCTAGAAATATCCTAAATGTGTTACAATGTTCTGTTGTACAGGGAGGTGGACGAGCAAGTCGGACGTGTGGAGTTACGCTGTAGTCATGTGGTCTATATTTGCCTGTGGAGAGATGCCATACAACGGCAAGTCATACGAAGAAGCATACCATCAGATATCAAAAGGTAATCGTTGTACGATGTACAGTGTATATGCACTACCTCAGTATATTTTTATTTAGCTTCTTTCATGTGTGATTATTTTGCTTATTAAAATGATTCTTACTACTAGTTTCTAGGTTTATTGGTCGAAGATATTACAGGGAGGTCAAAGCCCTTTTATTATATATTTCTCTATCTATTTGATATCAGAACATTTCCTGTAAATCCAGTAAGATTTCTACGTAAAAGTTGTAATTTGCATAGACATCATTACTATATCATTCTAAATGATATTGGTCTAAATTGTGTTGATTATTCCAATTCACGTCAGAGCGTGAACAATACTTGTATATTAGTATTTTTACATGTTCAATACATGTATTTCATTGCCCTTACACCTCCAGGTTACCGAATGCCCCACCCAGAGGGCACTCCCCCGGGGGTGGGGTCCCTGATGTCACGGTGCTGGCAGGAGAAGCCCGAGGACAGGCCCAGCTTCAAGGAAATAAGTTCACATCTGAATCGACTCATTGGGAGCTTGTAGACCAATCTACTGTGAGAAATTATGGTCACGTCATTGTCAAATCGATCTAAACCTTAAATCGTTGGCCTTAATTAGAACAGTGGTAGGATGCAGCTTTTACCGACAGAGTACTAGTATGTCAAGCTGCCCAGGGCAGTGAAAAGATGGGAGTGTGTTGGCTTCCGTGAATTCCCTACCCCGGACATTTATTCATTTTATATGCTTGGCGATGATGATGATGATGATGATGATGATGATGATGATAATAATAATAATTATAAGATAACAATGATAATAAAGCATATGTACATTAATGCAAGTCTAAAATGCATACAAAATGCCTGCTCAAAACCCTATATGGAAAGTTACTAATGTACTATAGATATAGAACGCAGTAAACAGCCGAGTCTTGAGTTTTAATTATATCGCAGCTTATGTCCATTCTGGGACTGTATTCCACAGTAAAAGAGCAACAATAGTTTATAACATATTCTCATTGTTAACCATAGATATTATAAACCATCATTATCTTACATGTGTGTACATCTGCAAGAGACCATTCCCATAAAGCATACAAGTAAGTCTACTGAACAGATGGCAGGGTATTCACGAAGTATATTTGGTTGGATGATAAACGGTTGACACCTGTGGAACAAACTTTCCTTAGATCACTGAATATTTCAACATATCATAATGAGATGTCAACCATTTCCTGCCATATGACGTTTTTAGATAGATCTATCATTATCTTGAATGCGGGTACGAAAAGCCCGGTTTTAAAAGTGCCTCTGATTAACTGTATAAATATATATTCACAAATGTTCTAATTTTGACCCATTATCATTCAGCTTATGCAGTTGCCGAGTAACAAATTGGTCTTCCAAATTGAATTCTCCGAGATTTTCAAATGAGTAATCATATTAATTTGATGAAAAATACTACTCCGATCATCAATATAGTTTATAACAAACTATCGGATTGCACCTTTGACCAATCAGATTTCTCCGATTTTGTCACGTGTATGAGCACATGTTTTACGGCCTAATACAGAGAAACGATGAAGGAAACACAGTGAAAATAGATTCTCTGTACACAAAACATGTCTATAAATCCATTGATGTGTTTCATGTTATATACATTCCTTACACACGATAGCTTAACCAATGAGATGCGGTATGAAATATTGTAGGGTCAACAGGTCCAATTACATAACAAAGTAAAATTTAGAAACTTAATTATATTAATCCTAAATAATATTAATACTCTGATAGACGTATTCTAAATGTTACATGTTACGTATTCACAGGTAACAGGATGAATATTTTAAATCATGCAAATAAGTTACGTTATCTTTTTCATTTAAGGTAGACAGTGCCATAATCTAAGATAGCTTTACTACCTAAAATAGAATTAATTTAATGATAGTTTTTTTTTTCATTTAAGTTTGTATTGATCGTCAGTGACACCAGTAACGTTCGCAAGCAACAAATGTAACATTAGCTATATGAGCCAGAGCGACATACGCAACGTCAATTTTGAAAACACCTATATATACGCTATTTAATATTAAATGTACATTAATAGTGGTTTTGTTTTACTTTTCGCAGCAATGAAATATAGATGATATTATTACATATTTGGAAGCCACCAGTGCTTGGCAATAGTACACCACGAGGTGCTGCATCATCGTGATTCTGTTAACAAGCTTACCATTAGAGAAAAGTGTCTGGATCCAAGCTCAGGCCATTTGTTTGGTAATCGGTACATTTAAACTTGACATTAGATGAAGTGAGCCAGATTTATCATGACACAAAGCACGTCATCATAGATATAGACAACTGAACATTAAAATGCAAACCTAAGTCTGTACGTAATAATGAGGAGTTTAACTTTAACTTACCAACATGAAAATTAAATGGTGTCGCAGAGTGTGAATATCGGAGAAGAACCCGGCAACCACACAACGTTATATAACGTCATTACAATGTTGTGTCAACGTTATGATGTTATAACGTTGACACAACGACATAATAACGTTATATAACGTTGTGTTTGCAGGGAAGCTGATGAGGACCCACAGATGAAGAACTGTTATGAACAGTCAGAACATCCTACAATGCTATCAACAGTCAAGGGAGGGGGAAGCGACTTTCTGATGATCTTAAATGCCATTTCGAGAGGAACACTGTCGGTGTCCAATATTATTCTATCGCTTCCATTAGATATTGGATATTTTCTTCCGATAGAACGAGTGTCAAATGTCCGAAATAAGCACAATTGGATTTAAGGTACGCCAATCACAATTTCACGTTACAGTTACTGTTTCGGATGTTACTGTTGTCAGGCACTTAATCTATTGTGATGTTACTGTTTGTTTTCTAGTGGAATTTCATTAATGCACATGCATTACGGTTTTGCGGACGATGGTGGTGCAACTATACACTTGGTAAGATCAAAATCGCATTATTCGGACTACATAAACCTCTATATCTACGGATGTTACGTGTTTCCTCCTGCCCTAAACTGATAAGTCGTGATATAAATGAAATAATCCTGAAAGCACACTTGCGAATAAATTCAAACATAATACCTACTTGCCATTCCACAGAGATTCATGAAATTTTTAAATGACTACATTAAAGTTGCAAACAATCTGCAACTTTCACATTATATTATTATGTTTGGTCGATAACTCATATCTTCATGTTCCAACTGCGGCAAAATGTTCTAGTGCGCAAGCCCCACCAACTAATGGAAATCCAGTCTAATACAATCAGGGCATGTACACACACAACATGCAGTCATGATACCAGTGAAAGCAGTATCTTGAAAGCAGTATAAAACCACAAATTTAACCAGCCACCCAATCACTAACTTTAGGATACAATACAGTTAACCTTGGAACAGGTAACCTTGCACTGCTGCAAATATACTCTCCCGAAAAAAAGAAATGCGTAGGTGAAATCCGTTTTAAAAATTATTAGTTATTTTGACGGAGTAGGTGGAATTAGTATTTAGTTTCTCAAGTGTTAGTGTTGTTTTTAGTTTGCGAATGAACTCCATTGACCATATGCACCATTTGATGCATTTGATGCGCTAGCGAGATGAAATTCTCAAATGTCACGGTCTTTCAGTTGATGACGTTCAGAGGGAAATGTTCCAGGAGGATACTGCCAGACCTCATGGATTTTCTATAAGGAACCAGAACATCAACGTGCTACTATGGCCATGGGATGAACTTGATCGGCGACTGTGACAACTCAACTGCGAACTCAAACGCTTCAAGAACTTCAGCAAGCATTGCAGGGTGAATAGGCAAGAATTCCACAGACTCGAATACAGACTTATACAGTCAATGAGTAGACGGTGCACAGCAGTTATTCAAGGTCGTGGCAGTCACACCAGATACTGACTTCAACCCCACAGTGTGGAGAAATATTATCATTAAGATGACTTTTTTCCCGATTAATGAAAACATCGGATTTATGCCAGTCACTATGTGATATTTGGGCTCTGTACATGTGATATGCGGTTCTGTGCATGCCATATTTGGTCGATAAAGTTGTCGTTAAATACAGAAGTTATGAACTAAAATACTTCAACTATGCGTTTCTTTTTGCGGAGATAATACAAACATACATAAAATGGCTTATTATGTAATGATGACTTTATGACATATTTGCAACTCACTTTCTACAAGACTATAATTTTCCACCAATTACTTCCTTTACTTAGGAATATTCTAGTTCATAAACAACATCCACACAAAGATTTCAAAACGTTTATTCAAGAATTATAGTATTTGCTTCAATGATACAGCAGAACAAGCTATTGCTCGACAATGAATAATCAAACAAAATATTTATTGTGTAATAAGATGTGTTTAGAGACATGGGATCTGTACTATATTGTGTGAAAGTCATTCCGATCTTGGGATTTGAACCCGGGTTGCTGGATTGTGAGTCCAACACTCTACCAACAGCCAAAGGGATAACCCTGCTGGCCGAGACCAATAGGAATATCTAATATCACACCCAGCTACAATTATCCCTCTTAAAAAGTTTTCCTTGCAGTATAACTGTAAACAATATGAAAATTAGCAACCAATCAAACTTTCCATGTGATTGTAGTAAGTTAACATATGACAGATTCTGGAGTCACTATACACTGGTATTGTAACATTTGCCACAGTTAGTCACTGGTTAAGATTAAGCAACACACAGAGTTAGTCAAATTATTATAATAGACAAACATAATATATAACATATAACATGTATGCATTTAGAAAACAACAAGCTATATCAGTACTGTTGAAGCAGACAGTAAAACAGGAATATTTAACTTTGGGAATTCTTTTGGTAGAGGATATATGATATATATTTGATATTTTCAGTTAGTGCAGCACTATGGTAGCCACCAGACATTGTAATACAGATCATATATGGTCTGTGGCAGCAAACTGGCCGTGTTAACCTATTAATGGAAACCATATAAACCTAAAGAGCAGTATTTGTGACTAAACAGCTGGTATGTGGGTAATAAGACAGATATAGACTCATACAATAAACATGCATTATTTAAGAGTGCATGGGGTATTAAGAACATTACTTCAGGTGCAACTAGGTGTAGTTCAGACATGGTAACAGACAATAGTGATTTCAGCAGAAAACAAGCTCGGGATCTCAAGATCTCAAGCCACATCTAGTGCAAATGTGTACTGACACGATTCGTGAAAACAATTAAAAATATTAGCGGCATTTCTTTCGCGTAGTTTTCTTAGTAAAGTACCCCGATACCTAGGTGTTTACAGTGAGTATCGATTAGTCAATAGAGTTAAATAGTGCTTTTTAGTTGTAATTCCATATTGAAGATTGGTAGAAATTGGTCAAATGACGATGGACGACTAAGCACAACAAAATTCTATAGTGCTTTTTTTGTTGTTGGTATTGCATATTGAAAATTGGTCAAAATATTCCCAAAACAATGTGAAGCAATAAAAGAATCAATCAATTAAGTTGTTCTTTCGTTTTCTGATTTAACACGGGTAACACCTCATTAGTAAAAGTGTAATAATTTTGTTAATTACTTTTGAGTAGTTGATATTCCCTCCTGAGTGACCTGTAAATTCCAATATGTTTCCTTTTTCACACATGGGGGCCGCTCTTGCAGTAATTAACCAGTGCAAATAAATGGACTCTTGTACCAAAAAATCAACAGATTTCCATGGAGAATTGCCGTGCCTGCCAGCTTGATGTTGATAACACAACTGTAGGTATCTTCCAAAAGTTGTAATAATATATTTTAATCCAAAGAACTGAAAAATAAATATTTTATAAAACTCTGAAATATTATTGAAAAGATAATTCCCCTGTAGGAATGGAAATATCATATTACCCAATCCAAATCATAAAATCTGAAATAATATTGTCTCAATTTGTGCTGAAATTCATGTGCATCCTTTAAGCAAAGAAAATAAGAAATGGCTGGACAAATATGGCTAAAACATAAGTCACACACCATTATTTGAAAATATTAATGCACAGCTATTGCGTAATATACTAGAGAAATTGGACAGGTATGAAAATGGCAAATGACAGTGCGGTCCAACAAACTTGAAGAACAGGTTGCACAGTCATTACTAAAATACTGTATTCTAATAAACATAAGAGACAACAAAAACATGAATAAAATATAACTAATCTAGATGAAATATAAATATAAATTGTATTTTCTTCTCCATAAACTGAATAATATGCATTTCTGTGCATTTCTACAAAGCTTTGTAATGCATCTCTACAATTACATGTACATTTAAGTTTTTCAGTAATTATAAAATTTAAATATATCCGATACCCGGTATCTAAAAACATTTAAAAAATGAATACCAGTTCCTGTATTACTTGATTAGATTAACATTTCAAACGTCCAGTCTAATTGGCATAAGTATTGCCTATATTGCCATCTTTGACATATTAAGCACCCAGGGCAATTAGAAAATTGAGAGCAGGAACACAGGAAAACCAATACTTTCATATCTGCTGTACATTTCCAACAAAACAACAAAGGTATTGATGATCCAAATAGTATGTGATATCACTGTTCTGTCCCTAACAAAAATTGATGGGGAATATAATGAAGTTGGCAATAGGTCTATGTGTATTTAGGATCATTGGACGACTCAAATTGCCTTGTCAACTCAATTCACAGGACTGTTGTTCATTAGATGTCAAGTTACTTGGGGGAATGCTTATGGGAGCTTAATACATCAAATATGGTATTCAATATTTTAAGAAACAGAATAATAATAATAATATAATATGAACATTAATATAGCGTCAAATGCTTGCTTGAAAGCAGCATGCTCATAGTGCTACATTATTACCCCAGTCAATGGATCCGTGTGCCTTCAATTCCTTCTCAACTCCCTGGGGAATATCCAACCCAAGCTGCCGTTCAAGGCACTACAACGTTGTCATTCACATGTCCATTACATCCTTCCGGGTACCCATTCTCTGCTCAAAATCCAATATTATTGGTTCATGACCACTCAGTGCCCATAATCAAATGCTATTGGAAACATGTTGTTTGATTCAACAAGTTATAGAAATATTAGATTATTGTAGCAAAATACATGGTAGTTCATATAGTTTGAAAGGCAATGTTCTTTCCTTTCAACCAACACATCTGACATAAACTGACATAATCACATGTTAACAAATGCTTAGATGTTCATCTATTGATATGAATACATGAAGTATCAACACCCACTAATTACCAATTATGAAAGCAATCTAAAATAGAGAATCTGGAAGTATATTTATCAAATTATTATTAACCTTCTATTTACTGGAGGCAATCCGAGATGCCTAATAGAGTTTAATTAATTCAGCAAGAAGTAGGTTTATATATACATGTTCTGATAACCATGATTACATTAATTATAAATGATAATATGTGCTCTAATAGCACACAATTGGCTAAGATTTGTATGACAAAATACATTCTACCATTTTGAAGAATAGTCAAAAGGTACTCAATCACCACAAATTAAATAAACATTAATTTTCAAACTAAATATAATTTGTTGACAAATGATCAAATGATCAAGGCATATAGTATTATAACATCCATGAAATTTAATATATATAAATATATGTGAGTGTGTTTTGTGTGTGTGTGTGTGTGTGTGTGTGTCTGTGTGTGTGTGTGTGTGTGTGTGTGTGTTTTTCTTTTTAATTGAGGTTTACATATTCAACTGAATTAAATTAAATTATAAAGCAATATATTTTGAAAACAGTCTGAATTGATCACTTAAGTCATAACATGTACGTTAATCGTAGATATCCCATGGCACAAAAGTAAATTAAATGATTGATATAATCACTGAACTGAATTTTCTGTACAATATAATACAGTACAATGTACAGTCGAACACCGTTGTGTCGAACCTCGGGGGCCCATTCGATAACTTCGATACACCGTGTCATTCGAGACGAAGGGGTTTTCCAAAT
>JAUTBT010051598.1:0-15805 GCA_032361225.1 Lepetodrilus schrolli | reverse complement strand
GCCCCCGGGGCGGGATTTGAACCTGGAACCTTGGCTCCGAAGTCCAACTGTTCTACCACTGCGCTACCACCTGCCCCAACATAATTTAATGATGATGACATAAATTTTGGCAACAAATACCATATTTACTCAAGAATCAATGCCATTAGCATTAGATTGGAAGAAAACAATTATCAAGCAAAAAATATTGTCAGTGACATGCTATAATGCATATACTTTTGAAAGGCCTGAAAGATAATTACTGTATTGTCTTGGTGTGTTTCTTTATAGGCAGTGAACAGAATTAAATTTGAAAATACATGTATCTACATATTCTAACTTTGTATATGCTTATGCTAATTTCTGTATCAGTTGCAATGTCTAACACTAGCAAAGCACAATGTCTACTGGTAGTGGTATACAATGCATGTCTAATAATAGTAAAAGACAGTTCCAAAAAATTAATTTAATTTAATTAATTTCATCACTGCAATAACAATAACATATTGCATTAAAAGATGATTTCAGCATTCGGCATAAATTCACAAAGATGCTATTTTTAATGAAAAGCACAAATTAAGATGCTAAATAAAACAATTGATTGAAATGCATAATTAATTTAACAAAGCAAGCTGATACTAATACCACTATTGTCACTTGTCGGAGATACTTTATCATGGTCATATCACAGTGATGATTGAGTCGTAGATCATCTATTCTAATAATTTATAACAAATACATTTTTGTTTGTTTTTTAAATGCATCTTGTTTTCAAGATTGTTTCTTTAATATCACAGCTTGTCAGTTTATGGCAGGAGGAAACTTGCAACACTTACAACGATGAATTTTGCAGTAAACCTGTCAGCACGTGTACTGACAAAATGAAGACACTGGCTGTACTGAGACAATACACTGAATACAGACAGTGCATCATATCATGATTGCTACAGAAATGTGGATGCCTGGCCCATTCAGTGGGCTAAAAACCTTGATTCCAAAGTCCAATGAGTTACCAGCTTGCCATCAGTATCACCCCCAACTCCATACAACTAGGATGACTAAATCATGCAAAGCAGGGAGAATATGTTGTGATGGGTATCGACATATATTCGATATACGGACAACGATAGATTCTAAGATCTTGCATGCTGTCTAATGAAACGATGCCACAAAGAGAGTTACATAAAGAACTGTATACATATAACGTACTATAAGTATAAGACTATGCATAAAACATATCCAGGTCATATAATACATATTGATGCTCTATCAACATCATGATTTATCCATGCACACAGCTACTTGTACGAGCTCCATGCATCGTTCTCACCCCTCATTTCAGTATTTCTTCGCATCATGTAGGAAAATGGAGCTGTGTGGAGTATACAAGGAGTTATATTTCTATTGTAATTTCTTTGTTCACCTTTCCTACCCAGGCCAGTGTTGGTGATATGTACATATAATTGCCGAGAAATACATGGGGTATAGAAAAAGAAAAGAAAAAGATTATGGAAATGTCTTGATTTGTTATTTTTTGCTTAATGAAAAGCCTAAACAAATTCTAATATGCAATTTGGATTTAACAGCATTTGGAATATTATGCCATAATTTTTTTTTACTTAAAGTTCAAATTTGCCTAATTACCTTCAAATTGAAATAACGTTTGTATTTTTAGAAAGGGTTCCAAGAAAGGGCTTCATACCTTACCAAGACATGGACTTGGCACTTGAAGTACTAATATGATGTTACCAAGACCAAAACCTTAAATTGTTAAATTGAGTAGTTTTCAAATAAAATTAACCACAGCATCCCTCCTGGGTTCTGCAACCAGGTGAGCTGATGATAAGCAACCAACATAAAAAATATCCAGACAACTTACCAACACTAGAATCTCGATAAGCCATCCCACTCGTCCTATCAGACATGGGTCTTGGCATTCCAACCGGAGGGGGTGAACGGATCATTCCCATTACGCTGGGGGCATACAGGGTCTCGAAGCGTTCTCTGGCACCATTCAGAGACTGTCTAGCGGTATCTCCCCCGGGGTGGTTTGGGGGTAGTGATGGGGGTGCTACTGGAGGTGCCACAGACCGGTACGGATTTGACCCCTGGCTCCGACCTAGAGTCCCATAAGGGGTGCCCGAAACAGAGCCCGACCGAGACGCTGGTGGGGTTGGTGGGCTAGTTGTGGGAGCATGCATAGAAGTCTGGCTGATTATTGAGGAGGGACGACTTCCCCTCAGACCAGTAGTGGGACCCTGTAATAATGTAGTGAAATATTATATGTTATAATATATTGCATAAGTGATACTGTACTCTAGCACAGAAACTAGTATTCATGCAATGGATCATATCCTCTTTACTGATATGATTTTCTCAGCCATGGCAACAGACAATTGTAATTTCAGTAAATACCAAGCCTGGAGTCTGTGGTCTGCAGGCCCCAAGTGCAAATAAATCGACCTTGGACAAATAAATGAGCAGATTTCTGCGGATCCACAAACAATTTCAAGGAGAGGTTAATTATTAATTTTTAAATAATGAGAGTTTGATCCCAAATAAATCAGTAGATTTCCATGGACAATTGCCATGCATGTGATAGGTCAATGAGAAAGGGGTGTGGGGTTTGGGTATATGTGTATGACTCTCTCTTAACCCACTTTAACGCCATGGCCCAAATCGTCCAGGGTAGAGTAGTCGATCGGTTTCCTCTGATACTTGACGGGTCGCTCGTTCTGCTCAGGGAACAAGATGCCGTTCTTGGCGCCAACCTGTCTCAGAGATGTGCGATTAGTTGTGATGACCCCAATCTCGCGCCGGGCGACCTTCTCCTTGTGAATGTCAACAATCTGAAAAATTAATACATTAAAACTAAGAATCAAACTGATACTGATATATACATGGAACTTTACTTTTAAAGGCATACAATCATGGTTTGTTGACATATTTCATGGTCAAACATATAATACAAACATAAAATAAAATATGAAAATATTGAAAACCAGTGGGGCATGTGGATAATGTAGCTTGTTGCCCAAAATAATTGTCTACAGAAAAATCAAATGTACATACTTTCAGGTAAAATATGTTTGACCATGAAATATGTCCACAAATAATATACATTGAACAATTAAGACTACATGTGAATGTTAACAATATGAAAAATACATCACTTGGCAGCTGTGGTGGCCTTCAGCACATAGAAGGTTAAGTGATATGACTGACCTGTGAGAGGTGGTTGATGCTGGACTCCATCCCCGACAGCTGGTTCTGCTGGAGGTCCAGGAGAGTCAGGAAGTTGGAGGCCAGTGTGTGGATCTGGTATGCCACGCTGGCCAGCGAGTGAGTCGTGTAGTCCTTCGTTTGCTCTAGGGCGGTGCTCTTGTCATCGGCCTGCAGACGAGAATTTAGAATTTCATTTTATCTACAAATACTATTAGCGATAGAAACTTACTAGCCCAAATAGTGATACAAATAAAAAATGTTTACAAAAAACATGAATTTCTACCAGCCCTTAGGATGCCTTTAGCATTGGAATGGCCCAGGCTAGTGGGTTAATGTTAATGTATATCCCTGCCAATATACTTGGTCTTCTGACTTCACCATAGCCCAGTGGTCCGAAGTCCAAAGCAGGAAAAACTGCATTTGGGCTTGTAAGATCTGCTAATTTACTAGTCTGCTGGGCTTATAATACATTAAACTGCATGTTTATAACTTCTCCCATTCAATAATTTATGTGCATGTTTTAAAAGAAGTGCTTGGATTGTACCACCAATTTCAAGCTAAACTTGGTTAAGCAAGAAAAACTAATTAAATGATTATCACGGGTATCTGGGTATATTATTTTCATATTTTTAATGTGGGCCAGTAAAAATTGGTATGAAAAAATAGGGGACGTAAGTCGACATGAGATTCATTCAAAATCCAATGACATAAACCTCAATATGCATTGACTGACAACAGTTAATGATATCCCATTGTGACATCATTATGGAAACATCACGATACAGATGTCATTCATAGCAACCATCACAAGCCTCACTAGCAACCACACAATAATGTTGACGATAAATATTGTACAGATATTTTTGTGGTTTACGTTCATTGCAATGTTTTTATCAAAACCTATTGTTCCATTTTCAAACCATGCTGTATAGATTATAATTAAACATAACTTTGATTGGCAAGTAGGTTACGGGTCGCTTTGCTCCAAAACCCATTTGTTTGAGTCGTTTCTCGACACATTGTTTAAGGTCGTTTCGTGCTCTTTTCGGGTCGATTCGTACCGATCCCTGGTCGTTTTGTACTAGGTTTGGGTTGATGTAAAACGAAACAGATTAAACTGTAATAAACATTTCTCGGTGATAATGATTAAACTCTTTCATACTAGACTTCGACATTTCACATCAACCCACATCTTTTACGCATGTGGATATTTGATGAAGTTTGAAAGGTCTTAGTGAATTATTCCAAGGTACGTAAAAAAAATTACAGCGGATTCAAGCAAAGTGATGCCATTTGTCTGCGGAGGCCCATTTTGATTTCGAGTTGTACATGTATGTTTCGCCATGTGGTTAAATCAGTATCCTTGCAAAATTGCGTTATTCTAGTGTCGCGGATATCATTGCATGTTATAAAATGACACACACGTGAATAGAATGGAAGAAAAGGGAGGAGGGGAGTTGCGGGCGGAAATCATACCAAATAATCATCAATGATCAACTCCTTTATTTGCCAAAATATTCAAACTGGCCACCCACTGTTCCATAGCCTCCTATGGCATATGGATAATTGCATTTCCATGAATGAAATAATGCAAAGTAATGTACTGCAAAAGCGGTTATTAAAATAGCAAAATAATTTCAAAATACTGGGAGGTTACGCACATACCAGTTAATAATATAATTTATAAAATTTTACTTCTCCAGAACAAAACAATACATAAAACTAAACCAAGCTATCGCTGATCTCCCTTGGATTATTATATTTACCCATAAAAGCGATTTGACACGTTTGTTTCTCTGTTACAGGAACCTGACTGAGCAAGGAATTACTGAACTTGTAGAAAGTGGAGGGAAAGGAATCGATAGAATAATCAAAACTGCTCTAGATGTAAGTTTGGTCACCAAGAAGTTTTAAAATTAAAGCTACTGTGTCTCACACTTGAGTGAATACCTTTTTTTATTTTTTTTATTTTTTTTTATTAATGTGTATTATTATTCAACACATTGATGTCGTTTTGTGCCATATTTAATCACTACTGAGTTGTTTTTTAACAATGGTAGTTATCCTGTGAGCGATTTAAAACAAAAAGTGTTGCTCAGAACAGTTGTAGCTACAATTGATTGTATGTCTAATTTTATGGACCCACTAAAAGTGAAAGTCCATTGCAGGAAACACTTTTATCGGTACAATGCATGAGAATCTAGTTAGCTAAAACTATTGTAGTGATTAAAGTGTTTTGTGCAAACAGACTTACACTTGTAGTGGGTGCATGATGTTTGACTTAGAATATATTGTAGCCGCAACTGTTCAGAGCAACGGGGTTCATGGTTAGATATGTCTTTTGTGTGTCTATAACAATTTTTGTGTGGTCTCCAGACAGATTTGAGAGACATTGGTGAGAAATGGCTGTCAGAAGAACTTCACAAGGGAAAACTGGACTATGTAAGCAATCCTATCTTTTCAATATTACCTACAGCTGTTCCATATACAGCCTCTGTGCTAAATGCAGTTTTCAGTTCTAAATGTTGCTCTATTTCATCTGATACAAGTGAAAGAATCTTTTACCAATTATAAAAGAATTTAAAGAAATATTTCATCTATGTAACGTCTACATAATGTAATTTGTGCAAGCTATTTTAAATAAAGATTGCCTTTTCATAATCATAAATTTAATTATGTGGTAATTGGAAATAGAGAGGAGATTAAAGATGCAACTTATGAAAGACTTGGATTTTAGTAAGAACTGGTGATGCTTGTTTTTCTGACTTTCTTAGAGTGTTGTTATGTTTATTGCCCCAGTGTGTTATTTCAAGCCATGATGTATCAAAGTGATATGTACTAGTAGTGACATAACACTGCTAACAATGAATTGACGTCGTATATTGTGACGTCACAGAGGTTTCGACTCAAATATGCCTATCTCGGCATAGAATCTCATTACCTTTGATCAAGAGCATGTTGATTTTAGGCCCACTTATTATTTAATTTACATCTGGGACAATAAATAGAATATTACATGATGTTTATATCATGTTTATTTAATATCAACTTTATTTCCCTCGTGAAATAATGTTATTTGCACTTGCTGCAGCTCATACATAAAATTATCTCACTTGGGACATAAAGTTGGTATTTAGAAGATTGTGTAATATCCTCTATATGTGTACATTGCTAAATGGTCTGTGAGCAGTACATGGTTTTCTTATTGCTATTTTTAGGTTCAGGGCCCAGCAGTTCTTCAGCTGATGAAGTTACGAAACATTTCCGCGCCAAAACAAAACGAGGACTCCCAGGCTGCCCCTCGGCTGTTGCGCCTCTCTCTGACGGACGGTCACATGACCTGCACTGCCATTGAGATGGAGAACCTCAAACACATCACGTGAGATTACCATGTGACTTATCTCCCTTTGGTTTCGTTCAAGACCCTGGGCATATTTTCATAGTGTTCTTGTATGCACTAAGAGACGATAACACTCTCATTGTGTGCTCTAATGTATTGCGATCAAGCTATTGTCAGAGAGTTATCATCTCGTTATGCATACAATAGCTATATGAATGGGTGCGATTTTCCACAGAACTATTGTAGCGCTATGAAAGTCATCAGAGTTGTAGCTTTGGTGACATTTCTTTGAGCTGTGTGAAGGGTCCAGAGTACTCCGTACGGACAATTCTGTCAATGGAACGTCTCACACACTGCGCAACCTGTACTCACAAACTGCACGGCCTGTACTCACAAACTGCACGGCCTGTACTCGCTGGTGAGGTAGTGCAGACCATACAGGAAAATTACAGTGACGTCACCACATCTATGGCAACTCTTTGCCGCCATCTTGTTTGTGCAAGATGTGTGTGAGTTTCCTTTCATTCGGTACACCGTACTGGAGTGACGTCACCTGTCTGTCTGAGAACACCTCGTGCAGCTCAAAGGAACGGGGCAGAATCGTTGCGTGAAACAGAACTGATGTTCATCCCCTGCAACTTTGCTATCTTCCAACTTTTTGGATAGCTTTAGCAATCTTCACTTTTTATCCTCTTAAATGCCATCACAGTTTTGTGCATAATTTTTAAAATCTCACCTTTAATGCAAAATCTGTATTAATTTTCTTATCAAGGATAGGGTAGTATTTACTAGAAATGACTATTAAATTTTATTTTTACCATAATTGAGTGTCAAACTTTGGTTTTAGGCCTAATTGTCCAATGGGCATTTGATCATGATAGTTTACATTAATTTACGTTTTTGCTGCTGGCTTGGAAACAAGCAACAGGCCACATTGCGATCGTAGCACTACACGTCGTAACGCACTACTAACGTATAGGAGTTCCAACTCTCGTAGCACTACGATCGTTCTGTGGAACAAGTACCCTGGCTTTATAGGACATCTCCCAACTGCATGCAGCAAGGAAGGCTTAACAAGTCTCACCAATGACATCATTATCGTAATGTACATGCACCATTCTTCAGGCTAGGAACGCCACCTGGGACCAAGGTTCTCCTGGAGGGCGCGGTCGATGTAGAAAACAACCTGCTACTGCTCACAAACAAGAACTTCCGCTGCCTCGGTGGGCGTGTGGAGAAGATAGTGGAATCCTGGGAACTGAAGCGTGTACGTACTTCCAATTATCCGAACCCTTTACAAAGTTTACAACAAACATCAATTTCCATGAATGCTGTTTTGTGACTAAACATTGTTAGAAATAATCATGAGTGACAATATATTAAATCAGTGGTTTCAATAGAGTGGTTTCATCTACAAAGATGTATCGGCAAATCATCATTAAGCACACGTTTATTTTATACATATATTTAATCATCCGCCAGATGCATATACATGTACAGTCTTCTGGTTATTAAAATTGAAAAGTTACCTTTTTAAAGTAGACGTCCAAATTAGGAAAGTAGACGGTAAAATCGTCGACTGCCGGCACCTATTGAAACCACTGTATACAAATAAATTATGGGTACTTTGGAGAGTTATTTGCCCTGCTCAATATATACAGTCGATCCCCGTTTATCTGGACTTCAAATATCCGGTTCTATCACTATCTGCACGCAACTGTCCAGATAAACGGGTTGACAAGTAATGCCAAACTGCTTGTATTTTTCTTGGCTAATGTTTCCTACCGGGCCCAGAGCACGTATTTATAGATCTCACATTTCTGTCGTCCAGAAACTGGCCAAGCAGGTCCGGTATGGTGTTCAGACAGAAGGGGGGCCGCCTCTGTTCATCCCGTTTGGGAAGAAGATGCCTGCAAGTCAACAGGAGCCAATATCTCAGAGAGGTACGAACACAATTAACTCAGGGCGGGTGGTAGCGCAGTGGTAGAACAGTTGGACTTTGGAGCCAAAGATTCCAGGTTCAAATCCCGCCCCTAGGGCCCGGCATCAATGTTCGCGAAAGTTACCTTTCTGATGCGATATTGACAGGATGCAATGTCTGTAGAGTGGCAATGCAGTTATCATCCTTGGTCTTGTTAGTACCAGCCGATGCTCGCAGGTTTACTGCAACATTCAGCGCTACGGATGTTGCGGGTTTCCTCCTGCCCTAAACTGACAAGTCGTGATATAAGTGAAAGAATCTTGAAAGCGACTTTAAACCCCAATTCAAAAAAATAAATCTTAGATGTACACCTACCAATTTCAAACTAGCACAACTAAGCGAGTAATCATGAAATGAACACAATAGTAGTGGTAGAGTACACTTTGATAGAGATAGAGTACACTTTGTAGAATATAATAAAGAAGTGTGTTGACCTATATATTGAAAAGAAATATGTTATAGAACATATATTACGCACATTTCGTCAAAACATATTTTTTAGATTCCATGTCGCAAGCTCCGACCTTCACACGAGTGTAACCAGCACTTTAAAATCGTTCATACTTCAGTGAACAACCATAAAATGACGGCCATTTCTTAAATAACGTTGTATGTTTGCCGGGTTATTAAGTTGCCAACTCGTCACAAGGGGTACATGGGAAGCTGTACCCCGCTTGAGAGCCCGTGTACCCCGAGCCGTTAGGGACGAGTTGACAACGTTTGTCTGCCATTTGGCCATAGTTAAAAGTTGTGACCTCATAGAGCATTGTACTGTCAAGGCGGCCACTCTCGACTCGTACGTTTGAAATTAATTCCGAATGAATATTCGCAAGTTCGCTTTCTTAAACGTATGTAGATGTCTATTACAATTCGGTCTCAGCTATACGAGTAATTTCAGCCTGTAAAAACTCGTGCGCCACGTTGGTAACTAGTAATAAATAATGTGAACATGTATATTGCGCCAAATCCACGCTCGAAAGCAAGCTCATAGCGCTACATTAATACCCCGGTCAATGGATATGTGTACACTCAATTTCCTTCCCAACTCCCTGGGGAGTATACAACCCAAGCTGCCGTTCAAAGCGCTACAAAGTTATCATTCACCTGTCCATCTCACCCTTCCGGGTACCCATTCTCTGCTGGGTGAACAGAGGCATTATCGAACTAAGCCAATTGCCTAAGGTGACACCACAAGTTTTTCAGCCTGTAATGCCATCGTTAGGCCGTTGTCATAGCAGCAGGAAATGTTATTTTACATGTTTGCGCATAATATATGGCATGTGAGTATGCATTATATGTTTAGATTTAGATAGCTTTACATTTACCAAATTAAGATGTATTACGTGCGCATTAGCATTGGACATAAGCATTCAACCTGAGCGGCATATATTTATACCTGACACTGGCTTACTGTATATGTCTAATTGACAGTGCGTCACATAACGACCCACTATGACGGATGAGATACTAGTAATCAACACAGTATTGCCAAATACTACTTCAATGCATTATCCTACCTCAGGTTTCCATTATATATACAGGTAGAAGCAACGTAACCGCTGACGAACATAGCTTTCTAATTAATTATGTGACGATGGTATCTATAGTTGCCTTCTTGTTTGGAACTATTGTTGACGCAGTACCTTCAATATACGAGATGATCCTTTAAAAGGAGATATGTTATAACCATTATGTCAGTGAATTAGTGGGAAACAAGACAATGTTCTGAATTGTCCGGGGGATATTTCACATTTTAGATAACAATAATAATATAAATACTCTAATTTAGTAAAACATATTTTTCATAAACAATTTATGTTGAATATGCATAAAAGGAAAAGTACAGACAAACAATACGAATATGTTAAATGGATCATTTATTGTTCAAAAATCGAACTTATCAGTGAATATATGTCCTTCCAGTAAATGGGTATCTGTCTTTCTCATGAGACCTGCGTTAGACGGTAAGTCTGTCTCATGAGACCTGCGTTACATAAAGCATAATGTTCGTGAGAAATTGTGACTTAGCAGAATCTTAGCCACTGACTACACGGTAAGTTGCCTTGCGAGACACCGCATTATGCCTTATGTAACGCAGGTCTCGTGAGACAGACGTACCGTCTAACGCAGGTCTCATGAGACAGACGTACCGTGAAAACACCGCATAGCAGTCCTTCCTGTGCCAAATAACTTGGTTAATACTTACACTCTCCAAAGTTTGGTTACACTTTCTATAAAGATTTATCATATAATTATCTTACAAAAAAAGTTTACAAAAAAGTTATCATTTTGCAGACAACAAATAGTGACTTATAAAAGTTATACAAATGTCATAGTGTATGTAGAGTTTGCAGAAATGCAAACCCAAACATACGAGGGGTCAAATCGTGTAGAAACTATGGTATACAAATACCGTGATGATGCATGTCACAAATATTTTTTTCACATACATTACGTGTTGTTGGCTCTCTATGGCTCTAACGACCACAGTATAGAGGTATATTCAAGATTGAGGTCGTATAGTTTTCGCAATAGTGCAATGCATGACATAATTATAGTTTCGCAATAGTGCAACGCATGACATAATTATACATCATAAATAGAAACTTAATTATCATAATGAGTATCATTTACGTAAACATTTCTTCGCTTAAAATCTACATCAAATCTGTAAAATATTGATAACATACTTTGAATGTAAAATGTTTAAATATGCTAGTTTCTAAGATAAGTGATGCTCACTTTAAATAAGATCAATATTTTCTAGTTGACATAATGTACAAAACCAGATTTCTCTGCTATTATTTAGCCATCTACCATTTTCTTTTCAATCGTTAAATTGTAGACAAAACAACGGAAATGTAGTAAGTTATATTCTAAAATATGCTCAGCCTGGAAATGTTTGAAACCAATTACATTCAGGTTGTCACTATGTCTTCAATTGGCAATACGCATTTAGTTATCGTGCCACTGCATTAGAAATTACGTAAGTATTATATGATAACTTGATAATATATAATAATAATACATGACCTTAGAGACTCGCGGTAAAGGCTAACCACGTTGACTTATCTGCTAATTATATGTATACGTATTGTTATGACGTATTGTACTATATTCTCTAATTATGGCCCAAAACAAGATAATGGTCCACTCTTGTACATAATCACAGTGTCATGAACTAATTGATTAATTAAATGCAACTCTAAATTTACCTCAACTTATGGACTTGGCGTCCAATGTTTCCAAGAAAGTGGTATATATGTATAGTAAATACGTATAAACATATGAAATATTCCAACGTATACACGAGCTATTAAACATGATTCTGGTCAAGGATACGGTACGAGTTGTGGCATTGCACTTTATATTGACGTCAACCAAACCTTTTGTCCACAATAAATATTAATAACACGAGGTATAGCGTATACCTGTTATCAAGCACAGCTGCGATGACGATATCCATCGTAAATACAAATGATACTATCCTCATGACTTATTCATGACATTAAGATATGCTTTTAGTATGCACCGTACGATATAAACACTAATAAGCATATTTACCCCTGTGGTCAGAAATACAAATACAATACTGCTGCGTGTGGTTTAAATATGATATAATGAACAGTATTGATTGGGAAATAATCTACTTTTGAAGAGTTCCTTCTATAGGTGGCGTTATTGGCCGAAGCCGACCTCCAGGCAATACACAACGGATAATGGTGTTAATTACACGTGAACTCTTCAGAGTAATATGTGGCATTCATAATCTATTGACCCACATTGCTGTCATTTTGGCTGGGCAATATTAAATGTTTATCATTTTCGTGAAAAATCGACAGCGACAGAAAAACAAGCGGCACGATCCTGATAATGCTACGTTAACGGGATTTATCATGCCATCAATGTCGGTCATGCCATAGGAAAATGTAATCTTTATTGCTTTGGTTGGTGGACGTGCCCGGACCAGTGAAACGCAGAATACAGCCGTCCTAGGGCCCACCATACCGCCACCGTAGACGAGTAATAAAAGCTGCCAATTATCGACTGGTTTCGACTCTCAGTTATCTCACCGTTCCCGTTTGTTGCACGTCCTGCACGTGATCTTATTACCCCGGATGTGCTCAGTTTTGATGCGTAAAGTCTCATTATAATGAGGTTATCAATATTTATACTCTCCAATTAATAATTATCATTGGTCTTAGGCGATGGCTAATAATCTAAGACCTGTATGCCATAGCTAATTAGGTCTCAGTTAATCGTATGACGTTGAAGACAGCGACACAAGTACGTACATGAAACATATGTGATCATAAAACTGTACACAGAACACAGGGAACTCCTGTAACGTAACGACATAACTCTAACGTAACCTTATAACTGCAACTTTATCCATAGACTACACCATAGTTAAGGATTGGGTTAATGTTACTTTAGAGTTACTCCTGTTAGTACAGCAGACCCGTGGTTAATTCTATATATTATCGACGAGAAGAGAAGTAAACTAATTTAGTATACATGTATATTATCCATGTCTATTTAAACCCAAATGGAAATTTATGAGATCAAGGTTTTCTTTTATGTCAGTTCGGATCATATTGATTCTCACCTTCATATAGTTTTGGTTTCTGTTTCTTTATTGCGCGAAACAAACCAAAAATGTTTCCATGCTATTAACATTGCAGTAATGTTTAGTTTTCAAAGTGCTGTATGAATTCTGCCTGTCATCTTCTTTCTTGAAGTATTTCACGAGTTTCCACTTAAGAAATTCGTTAAAGACAGTTCATCTGCAATTATTTGCACATCTATAGCACTTTGCTAACACCATCGCGTGTAGAGGAACATTGTCTAAGCTGAAAGAAACGCTTCCCATTTTAATAAAAAAGAAATGGTAAATTATGTACTTTTATAATTGTCATTTCTCAGGAAATATAGGTTAGCCTAGTGCAGTAGTAACGTTAACACTTGGTCCGAACAATGTTTTATTTTAGATTTTTTCGTTTGTCTTTTTTTTTCAACATCTAAGTTTAGGGTCCCAAACTAAAGTAACAGTAAGACCTGGATGCCTGGGGCGCATCTTCGTATCAATCGTAGCAACTTGTATTTGACCTGAAACAAATACATTTAGCTTCAGAACAGAATTTATTAAACATATGCGCGTGTTAAAAAAATGGCCCCCTAAATCAGTATTTAGCTGGGTATCTGAAATGTCCATTACCTGATTTCATACTCACTAAGCATCAGTCTATTTAAAAATCATAGTGGCATTTTGTCCCTTTTGTTGGTAGTTACTTTTCATCTGGCTCATGGACTAGTAGTCTTAGACAGCTCGGAAATTGAGGTCTACGATCGTATCCAAATGTTAGCTTTCCATTATAGCGTTACGGTCATCAGACGTGCCTACCAATCAAATTGCTGCTAATTTGAATGTTGCGTGTGTTTTTGCTGTGTATAAAAACTGAATATATGACATTGAAAGTGTTTCCATCAATATTGTTGGTAAAAACTGATAACATATTTCGAAACCTCTTCGGTCATTTCTCGCACATTTCCGCCAAAATGGAAATCTTCCACTTCGGTGCGAGCGCATTTCCGCGGAAGTCGCTCGGTCATTCCGTCTTTTATTAACACGTGGAAGCCGACCTTTTCTGTATCACATGATTTTAACCTAGTTTGATTAGCCAACGAAACGACATTTGTTTCTTCTTTTCTTTCTTTATTCTGATTTCATCCCACACGTAATGTTTTTGTTCGTAATTGTGTGAATAGGTTTCAATTAAACAGTGGATTTCTACTGACACAAAACATCTAAATTCTTTAACATACGTCGTATACGTAGTAACCAAATGAATAACGTAGGATACTAGCAATCTTCATCCTGGCCATGTTCTCTTTGGCACATAACACCTGTATATTATGCTTACCTCGGCTTCTTAACGACAGAATATTTCAACACCTAGACTATATAAGTCGGAACTCATTCTTGTCGAATACTAAATACCAGCCTTATTGGTATAAGCGACAGACCAAATTCCTAGGATAACATAGAAACGATAATGGTCCTTCATACAAGACCAAAGAGCTATACAGAACATACAGTGATACTTAAATATGCCGAGCATGTGAAAACGGAGCCCCCTTTTCCCCAGTAGCAATTGTGTGTATTTATTAGTCGGGGCAATGGTAAAGCTATAGTGCACGTTGAGACCGATGTCTCGAGTTCGTACGGAATGAATGGCGCTTGGCATAATGACATGCTTGTAATTGTCACTTCGTTAGTAGGCTATTTACTCTGCCTGATGTTCACATGGCATCTTGTTCGCTTACGCGTAGACCTCCTTTGCAACTCGTAGAAAAGGAATCGACACTGACCAATTATGCCCTCTAGGGTAGATAACCCTTTTCCATTTTTCTAGGCTCTTGTAAATGGCGCAGTCAGCCCAACTGTCTTCATCTAATCCTTCTTTAAATCTTCCCGCGATACCCAACTTGGTGGTTCATTGTAATTGGTTTGTTATCGGAGTTATCTTGATTACACAGACACCTCGGTGCCCGTGCCTAGTGCTAATATCCCGGTGTTTATTAACTTCGCATATACAGAATATGTACGCAATATGCGCGACCATCTGTGAATGTAATTGATCCTACAGTTATCAGTAAGATATCTGAGGCATGTGTAATTACAAAAAAAATGTTTTATTAAATGCGATGTATCCTCCTATTCCTCCCATTTACAGTTGTGAATGAAAATAGTTGAAAAATATCCGACTTTTTCGCAATGTTTATATGTAATACATAAATAATCACTCGGTAAAAAGACAATCACTCGGTAAAAAGACAATCACTCGGTAAAAAGATAATCACTTGGTAAAAAGACAATCACTCAGTAAAAAGATAATCACTTGGTAAAAAGAGACATTAAGAATTTTAATTTTTATTTTTTAAAGTATTATTATATCGCGTGAAGATGATTTTATTAGCGTAATCAAAATCATTAAACGTAATGATTTTGATTACGCTATTATTATTAATTAATGTTTGTTGCACATAAGTTGGTATTCAGCATAAGGCCCGCCTGGACAATAATTTGCTTCAATCTTTAATTCCCTTTATCGAATCATACTGTACACGCAGATCTTCTGTGTAATGCCTGTACCAATCTTCTGACGGCAATGCAGTTATCGCCCTTGGTCTTGTAAATATCAGCCGGTACTCGCAGGTTTACTGCAACATTCAGCGCTACGGATGTTGCGGGTTTCCTCCTGCCCTAAACTGACAAG
>JAUTBT010051597.1:0-34305 GCA_032361225.1 Lepetodrilus schrolli | reverse complement strand
CTCCTGCCCTAAACTGACAAGTCGTGATATAAGTGAAAGAATCTTGAAAGCGACTCTAAACCCCAATTAAAAAAAAGAAAGAGAAAAAAAAGGGACTATTAAATGTCCCTACTACTAGTAGTATCACCATATCTTATTACAAGTATTATTATTATTATTACATGTATTATTATTGCTGTTGTTGTTATTATTAGTAGTATACTGATTATTTATTATTATTATTAGTAGTAGTAGTAATAGTAGTAGTAGTATCATCGTTGTTGGACAAATCAAAACCATGGCTCTAAATAGGAATTGTTATTATTATTATTAGTAGTATTATCATGATTATTATTATTATTATTAATATTTATTATTATTATTATTATTACTCTTGCCTTTGTACAGGTGTTGAATGTTCTCCTGTTTGGTGTTTTGAGTAGGGACAATGTTACAGGTAACTCTACTAAGGAATATACCGATACCATTTTGGCTAGATGGTGGTCATTCTCAGGTAGTCATTCTCAGGTAGTCTTGATTGCTATTTCAGGGTTGTGGGAAGAGTGTCCTGGTGAAACAGTTTGCAGATACCCTCGGATATCACATGGAACCCATTATGTTGTATCAGGTGAGTTACATGATTTTAATTAAAGTGGCAAAGGTCAAAGGTCACAGGTCACATGTCAAAGGTCACATGTTACTAGTCACTAATCAGGTGATTGCATGTTCACCTACAAGTATGAATGTTTTCAGATTATTATTTTTTTTTTTGAAATATCTTTATTTCCTAATTAATGACACATACTTACCAGATATCGATTGCTACACATGTCATGATGTCACATTTCTGATTGATGTATATGCACTGTACTGCTTTCTTCCAAATTAGGGCCAAATATGTACAGTATAAATAATACATAAATGAAATAAATCAATGAAATACTATTAATAGAGTAATCAAACAAAACAAGCAAAATAAAAAATATGAAAGCATGGCAACTAATTTGCTGCTCTTGGCCCAGGACATGACCTCTCGTGACCTCCTACAACAGAGGACTACGCTGCCCAATGGCGACACCACCTGGCGTCACGCCCCCCTGGTGACCGCAGCCCTGGAGGGCAGTCTGGCTGTGCTGGACGGTGTCCACAGGATTAACCCGGGGTCATTTGCTGTCCTCCACAGGTGACCACACAATAATCATAATGATGAAGAACTGTGATAATGATGGTCATGATACTGATAATGATGATGATAATAATGATGATAATAATAATGAACTATGATAATACTGATAATAATGATGAACAATGATGATAATAATAATAATAATAATGACAACGATAATAATACTTATAATAAAAATAATAGTAATAATAATAATGACAATGATAATAATATTTATAATAACAATAATGAACTATGGTAATGATGATAATAATAATAATAATAATAGTAGTAGTAGTAGTAATAATGAAATAATAATTGTAATGAAATATAAAAATAATCATGATGATAATAATAATAATAGTAGTAGTAGTGAATAATAAATAATAATCATAATGAAATATAATAATAATAATAATTATACTAATTATAATTATAGTGGTAATAAAATAATCATGCCAAAATATAATAATAATAATAATAATAATAATAATAATAATAGTAGTAATAATGAAATAATAATTGTAATAATAGTAGTAGTATTAATAAAATAATAATTGTAATGAAATATAATAATACTACCATACTACCGGGTACTACTAATACTAATAGTAATAATAGCCCATAATGTGTTGTAGGCTGATCCATGACCGGGACCTTCAGCTGTACGATGGGACGAGACTGATTGACCAGGATCGCTACCAGGATATCCAGGAAAAGACAGGATTGTCTCAGATGGACTTGCAGGAACGGTATTGATTACAGATTCATGATTTGTTGCAGCTTTTAAAAAAAGATTTCTCACTCAAATAGATATTATGAACAGGAAATGTATACATCTGTGCATGAAAGCAATATTTATTTTCTAGGGTTGAATATTCCTGAATCTATAAAAATGAAATTTTGACTTTTTATTTTCAAGATTCATAGTGGTACATCTCGTTTTGGACTAGTATCAGTTTCGATATGTGAAAAAGTAATTTTCCTTCTCCAAAAGACCACATACACATGTAGATACTTATACTCAGCAAATCATTTCCCTTAATTAAAATGAGAAATGGTAGATAAATATATGAAAATAAATTTAATATAAAATTGTAACATTGTTCGAGAAAAATAAGTATATTCAAAATTATAAAACGTATATTATAAAAATAATTGTAGTAGAAACTAACCAATTCTACCTTAATTAAAATGAAAAACATTAGATAAATAAATGAAGATTAAATTAAATAAAAATGCAAATTGTAAAATAAATAATTAAACAAAAAATTCAAAACTAAGTTGTTAACATTCTGCAATTTCATAAGGCTTTATCTTCATGTAGGCAAATATTCCCAATTCACCCATCATTCCGGATCGTTGCTCTGGCGGAACCCCCAGTGATAGGAAGCAGCAAACAGCAGTGGATGTCCCCCGAACTACTGACGATGTTCCTGTACCACCACATGAGGCCGCTCTCACGCGTGGAGGAAACTGATGTCATACACCGCCTTGTATGTTATATAATAATAATAATGCTCAGTGCGGCAATGCTATATGTGATGTCATACACCACCTGGTCGGACCAGTAGAATGTGCAATCTCATTCAGTCTACTGGGTAAGAGGGAACATTCTCCTGTAGCAGGCTGAGTGGGCAGGCCATTTAATCCTAGCTTTCTGGGTGGGCAGGCCATAATATCCTAGCTTTCTGGGTGGGCAGGCCATTATATCCTAGCTTTCTGGGTGGGCAGGCCATTATATCCTAGCTTTCTGGGTGGGCAGCCCATTATAGCCTAGCTTTCTGGGTGGGCAGGCCATTATATCCTAGTTGGATGGGTGGGGAATTCTCTCCTAGTTAGGTGGGGGGGAGAGGGGCATTCTCCTAGGTAGGTGGGTGGATCATTCTCTCCAGCTTAGGTGGGTGGGGTATTCTCTCAAAGTTGGGTGGGGAAGTGTGGGAGGAGGCGGGGCCATTTTCTATTCAAACAAAAATTCTCTTCTAGTTGGGTGGGTAGTTGCATTCTCTCCATGTACGGAATAGGCAGTCTTGTCCAATCGACTGGTTTTCAATAAAATAGTGGTAGCCCACCAGGTTACAAACCCAATGGTTTGAGTTTAAATCCCATGTGTGGTCACCCGGTATCTTCTCTGTGGTGAAGAACAATTTCACTCGTGAACAAGATCAGGGTGGAACGTTTTAATAGAATATTACATGGTTATCTCCCTTGGTTCAATTGCAGACGCCATGGTTCATGGGTCTTACTATAACACATAGTTGTTGCAAGGTCACTGGAAAATACGTATCCTAGTTCACTCATTTGATAAAATAAAAAAATGAGTTAGTTCATTTACAAAATATATAGAGGATCTCATATGAGTGGCCATGTAATACTGAATTTATTAAATGAGTTTGCAAAACTGATATTATATGAGGCTCTGCTGAGCATAATATCATTTTTGACAACGAGTTTAATAAATTTAGTAATATATGAACATGATTGTGAGATTCTATTTATCACATAACTGTAGAAACTATTGTAATATCGATTTTCAGTCACAAAGACTATTATAGGCAAATGTCTTGGGAACTTGGTTAAAGCACGCGGACAAAATATAGTTCCAAGTAAATGTGTAAATATTAATAAATGGGTTTGCATATTTAATTGAAGAAATGTTTTAACTTAATATTCGACAAATTAAGTCCCAAGAAGAAGCTCTAAAAGAGGTCCAAAAAGACTTTGATACTGCATATGAATCCAATTATAAGAATCTGTTGCACTAGTGAAAATATTTATATTCACTCCTAAATGACTATGTTATGTGATAAATTGTATTATTAAATTGTAATAATATTGTGACCATATGCCTTCTGATTACTTACATTTGTCTCTGTTTCTTTCTAGGTGCCAAATGCCAATAACCTCAACAAAATATTTGATTTTGTGCATAAACTGCGAGATTCAACAGATCACACGGTAAGTAAAAACAGTCAGTAAATGATAATCATAATCCATTACAAATGCCAATTCTGATTATTCGGCTTTAGTTGATTCATTGACGGGGTAATAATGATTTTTAGTAGCATGTATTGTTGAAAGACGTAGAGGTGCAAATTACTAACTCGAGTAGCATGGATTTGGTGCAATATACATATACATATTATTATTTCTGTCCATATTAAACAGATCCAGTCCATGGCAGCTTCCATGTCGACACGTCAGCTGGTTCGGATAGCAAAGCGACTCGCGGCGTATCCCAGTGAAGACTTGTACAGCATTATACAGAAGGCTTGTTTGTCCAGGTAACATTCCGGATATCTTTGAGGTTCAAATCCCGCCCCGGGATGCGATGTCTGTAGAGTGGCAATGCAGTTATCATCCTTGGTCTGTATGTACCAGTCGGTGTTCTCACAGGTTTACTGCAACATTCAGCGCTACAGATGTTGCGGGTTTCCTCCTGCCATAAACTGACAAGTCGTGATATAAGTGAAAGAATCTTGAAAGCAAGCCTAAACCCCAATTTAAAAAACAAAGAAAATTGTATTTTTATTCTTGCAGTACATGAGACATTGATCGGAATGTCCCAGTTTTGATCCAGTATGGGCTTGTTTTCGGCATTGTAGAGGAGATTGGCCTGGACATGGCATCAAATAGGATAGACACTTTCATATTATTTTTTCAATTGTCGTTTAGAGGCACTTTCAAGATTCTTTCATTTATATCACAACTTGTCAGTTTACGGCAGGAGGAAATTCATAACATCTGTAGTGCTGAATATTGCAGTAAACCTGCAAGCTACAGCTGGTACTATTTACAGATTGGTATAATTACAGCAATACTGAATTATGGGCCTTCTTCCCAGATTTCGGCCTAGATGTGCAATTACATTAAGAAATCTGAATGATTCTACATTGTCAAGCAGGGGTAGACAACGCCATTGCCTCTACACAAGTGTCTCAAGATTGAGAAGATATATTTAGGCTAGTTATAGGCCGTGTACAAGATTTTTGCCCCTAACTGCATTTAGGAATTTTATTTAACAGGGGTAGATAACTCAAGATAGAGATGCTGAATTATGGGCCTTGTTTCACATTCTTTCCCCTAAATTAGGAATTTTGTTTAACAGGGTTAGACAACTATCTCAAGGTAGAGATGCTGAGTTATGGAATGCTATTTAACAGGGGTAGACAACTCTATCCCACAATAGAGATGCTGAGTTATGGGCTTTTTCTCTCTCAGATTCTTGCCTCGACTTGCTCGCCAAGCCTTAGAGCAGATGCTGGAATCTTCCGGAATCGAACCCGTGAAGCCCGATCACTCCATGACCAGCTTCGAGATGTCCGTGACCTGTGAGGTCAAGGACAACAATCTACGCATTGGCAAAACGTCCGTTCCCATCTACAACCCAGTCAACAGGACCAAGGTCCCCGATATCCTCTTCTATGAAAACCAACAAGTGAGTACAAGCTTACACATTTTAATTATATGATTTGTAAAATTTCTGATAGGGTGCGATTTGTCGAGTGCAGTTATCTCCCTTTGCTCATCAGTAACCGCATCTGATCCCACTGTGTTTCAATAGATGATTGTATTGGTGGTCCAGGCATAAAAATCAATGTTTTCGTGATTTTCTGCTATAGTTAAAAAATAGGGTATGCGTGCCTTGATTTATTAGGGACAGTAAGTCTCGTCTGGGTCATTTCCAGTGACAGGTATCTAATCGGCGATATTTCGTTAGATAATTGCTAATCACAGTTATGGAACTTTAGGCTTTGATAAAAAAAGACATTTCCATGAACGTGAACCACGAAACTATCTGTGTACCATATATCGTGAACATTGCTATGAATGACTTCTGAATTGTGATGTTTTCATGTGATTTTCACAATAGCAGACCTGCTTTGAGCGTAATTTGCTACGCTCGGATGAGTTTTGCTATGCTGTTACACTGATGTCAAAATTGCTACGCCCAGTACAAATAAGTCATCAACGTATATTTCAAACCAAAATCAAGCAGGAACGTGCTTTGCGATATATGCTTCTCGAACCGATTTCTCCCTGGACCGATTCCAGTGCATTTTTTTTGGTCAAGGTTATTTAAAACGATACAGAAACAATGTGCGTTTTTTGTTTTGTTTGTTATTCTGTAAATTCATTGGCGACATTCAATTTGAAAAATATAGTGCATGGTTGCCCAGATTTCGTTATTTTATGTAAGAACCTTAATCTAGTCAATATCCAGACTAGATAGTCAGATTTACGCAAGATTAGAACCAGTGTGTCTTATGGAGAGGGGAAAATGAAAATTTAGTTGGGCAAGCAAACAAACTTAATGGCGGACATTTGTAGTCTATCTGGGCAACTATGTAGTATATTTTTCAAATTGAATGTCGCCATTGAATTTACAGAATAAACTAACATTAGATAATGTTACTAATGTCTGTGTTCATGTGTACCAGCATTTCAGTTTACCGTCAGATATTCCGGTAAATTACTGATTAATTATCACATGTACTGGTATTTATGACATATTCATAAACGAAGTTTAAAGTACGCTGTATTTGTCTACGCTAGTATTTATTTTACAGCAGTACTCGTGTTCTAAGTCGTATGATGTCTCGCTAGCCACGTGTTTGTAACATGATGTGAATCGGATGCCTTTTCAAGAAAGAATAATTTTTATGGCATGTAAATTTGCGGTTTATACTTTCTCCATATATTATTATAGGCCCTATATCAGATATATTAATTTAGTGACATACTAGTAGTATACATTGTGACATTAGCAAAATTTAAAGTTGGCCTACACTTAATTTTGTCTAAGATATTGAATGAAATTTACACACAGTTTACTGGAAAATGCTTTATTTTCGCGGACATAAAATAGTTGCAAATGCTATTATTAACATATTTGTGAGAATGAAATTACGCACACTTGAATTTGTTTTACAAAATGACAATTTAAAAATACAAGCACTATACGACTTCAAATGCAACCAGTTACAAATCCCAACAGTAATTAGCGTTGAATGGAGCAACCTGTCTATCACTTATCGCGAATAGGCTTATTTTGTAACAAGATTAGGTCACGAGGAAACTCGCGTTCTAAAGCTATATAAAAATGAATAACAATTAATTAGATTAATGTTTAATTTAACATGCGTATGTATATCTGATCATCCATGTAGTATGCCATTATCAGCTGATTATAGATCACGATGTCGCTCAGAGCGTAATTAAATTATTCGGCCAATATAATGTGTCATTATTGACTGCTCATAATAATTCCGCACAAATATTAAGTGTTTTATTGTATTTACTCTACAGTACATGCTACAGTCAATGAAGTTTTGAATGGGTGTGAAAAAATAAAAGCCACGTTTTTGTATCATGAACAGTTTTCGGTTTATACTTTCTTTAGGTGCTGAAAGCAGAACCTCAGTCTCTCGTGTTCACGATCCCGATATTTGAGCCACTGCCCACCCAGTACTACGTGAAGGTCGTGTCGGACCGCTGGCTGGGGTCAGAGGTCGTCCACCCAATCTCCTTCCAACACCTGCTGCTGCCTGAGAAGCATCCTCCACACACAGGTGAGCTGACAGTTGTCTCCCTTCCAGCCTTAAGACGAGTGGACGCCACTTCCATTTAGTAATGTTCCTCTTAACCCTCTCGCTGCTGGATTAGACAAAGGCACAGCTCTTTAGGGCATCTCCGGTTGCCTTCAGCATGGACAGGGTTAATGCAGCATATGTGTCACCCTGGGCTGCGTTTCACAATAGGGGTGTATTTATATTTCTGGCGGAATTATATGTCTCAATTTAGTCCGCCTTTGTGTCCTTGTTTACACATGTTTTACAATGGGGATGTGAAGAGGGACGTACCTGCTATAATTGCACTAGTATTCGTTATACATTACAATATATAGGTCCTACTAAGTCTACAAGACCAGCATGGCCATAGCACAAGCGTCAGTGTAAACCTGTATATAATAGATACATGTATATATATATATATATATCCTGCATTTAGGGATGATCTTTGTATTGGACAAGTTTCAGTGAGTCTAATACATACATGTATTGATTATCCCTAAAAGCAGGATATAGAGGATATCTAAAGACATAAGATTAATAATCTTTTTCATCTAATGTCAAGCTTAAATACTTCTTTATGAGTAGAAAATGTCAAAGTTTGAATCGACATTTTAAAGTTACGCATTGGAATACATACAGGTCAGTAAATTGTAAACCGCTTCACTCTGATAAATACACCAAAGGAAAAGAAACAACTTTAAGAACAATTCTTATTACAAATTGTAAACATATATTAAATGCAGTCGATTAGCACATCTAGTTTTCGATCATAATTGTCATCTTGTTTACTATTTCCATATAGTAGCATCTGTAAATAGTAGTATAACATCAGACGTCATGACGTCACACATGGTCAGAGCTCCCTAATTTGCATAGTTATTAGTCAGGCAAACTAGCATGATACATGAAATATTTGTATACTTGCTTGTTCTCATAAACTTACTTGAATTGCATTCTTATTACTGGTTTTCAAGGTAATTTGGTAACATTTTAATAAATACTATGTTATTTTACATGTTTGCACATGTGAGTTCACTCGAGGTCCCCCTTGTTGAATGAGTGATTATAGAGTTTAACGTCGCAGCGGGAATCTTTCACCCATTTGCGACGACCCTTGTTGAACAAGCCTCTCGTGAGTTGACCGAGGTCTCCCTTGTACAATTGTCCGGTGAGTTCACAGAGGTCTCCCTGTCTGTTCTCAGACCTCCTGGACCTCCAGCCACTGCCCGTGACAGCGATGAGGAATCCCCAGTACGAGGCCCTGTACGGGTTCACCCACTTCAACCCCATCCAGACCCAGATCTTCCACACGCTGTATCACAATGACTGCAACGTGCTGCTGGGGGCACCGACAGGCTCTGGAAAAACCGTGGCAGCAGAACTCGCCATATTCAGGATCTTCAATCAGTACCCCAAATCCAAGGTCAGTACTTCTATGTCGATACTTGGCATTGAATGCAGCGGAGTTGTCTCCCTTCTCTGTGCATCGTCCTGTAGTATCTCAATTTTCTATAGTCTAATAGACTAAGGGGATAACTCTAATCATTGAACACAGTCAAAATAACCTTTCATGACTACTGGTACCAATAAAGCTACATAACTATGCATATTAAAAATTAATAAAATATGAAAATATTGAGATTCAGTGGGGATATGCGGAAAATGTAGCTGGTTACCCAATATGCTTGTGTAGACACATCAAATGTACATACTTTCATATAGAAATATGTTTGACCATGAAATATATAAACAACCCATGATTGTACGTCTTTAATGATGTCTAGCTGCCATTGTCACCGATATCAACTATTTCTGGTTGTAAAAAAAATATATAAATATATATATTTCTGGTTGTAGGCGGTGTACATTGCTCCACTGAAGGCACTGGTACGAGAGAGAATAGCAGACTGGAAAGTCAGGTTGGAACAAAAGCTGGGGAAAAAGTGAGATTTTGATTCACAGTTCTTTTCTTCCCTGTCCAAAATTCTTTGAAGACTGACTATCAGTCTGGCTTGATGTACACGTCTGGTAGACCTAGACTTGTCTTTAGGGGTGATATAGCATGTAGTGTACAGATAATGTACAGATGTGTATGCATACTGTGCAGATAGTTCAGTGTAGTGTGTATTTACTGTACATTATTAAATTAACATGAGGTTAAATTATCGTGAAGCTGTAACCAGAGATTTTATCACAATATCAATTTATGAAGGAAGATGCTAAAAACATTAATTTTTATCTTCCAATTCATTATGATCACCAGTGTACAAAATGTTTGCAATTGGGACCTTCCAGCATAACATGTGCTGCAGTCTTGCATTGCTCTAAAAGTATCATGTACTGCCACTTTTGTAATTTGGTTTTGATGCTATTCAAATAATAAGTTTTGTTTGCAAAGTGCACACAATAACATCCGAAGTTAATCACTCAATTACTTTATTATCTCAGGTTTGAGTGCTTCCCACTCACTCCCCCTATCCCCACTCTCACCCCCCCTCCCCACTCTCACCCCTCCCCACTCTCACTCCCCCTTTCGCCATTCTACCCCCATTTCCCACTCTCAATCCCCATTTCTCCATTTCTCCCCTTCCCCACTCTCACACACCCCCTTCCCCACTCTTACTCCCCCTTTCCCACTCTCACCCCCTTTCCAATTCTTACTCTCCCATCTCTATTTTCACTCCCTTCTCCACTTTCACCCCTTCCCACTCTCACCCCCTTCTCCATTCTTCTCTCCCCTTCTCCATTCTCATTCCCCCCTCATCAGAAAAGTATAGAGGACCTCCCCTTCTTCAACTGGATCCTGGATCCTGGATCTGCTTGGGTTGTATACTTCCCAGAGAGTTGAAAGGGAAAATGAATGCACCCTGAGCCATTAAACCCGCTAACTAATATGTAAGGCTTTGAGCAGGCTTTAGGTATGACTGGTGCACTATTAACCCTCAGGCTGCCATACCCATGTGGCTTACATCATTAGTCACTGACAGTATGCCAGCTGCCCATTTTGAGGCTATACACCAATACAGTCATATAATTGTTGTTTTGTGTTCATAACACTCTAGCCTTGAAATGTACATTGCTTATTATGAATGTCTGGCTTTGAATAAATTAATTACATTAATTACATAGTTGATTACATTTTTCACAGCAAAACATGCACTTTTGTTATTATTATTATTATTATTATTTATTTTTATTTTTTATTATTATTGTCACTTATTATTGTCACTTATTATTGTGAGAAATGGCAATATACTCAGCCTTTCTCCCATACTTAAACACCTTTTCTGTTTAATTGTGTTTAACACTATTCAATGAACCCAATATATGACAGGCTGTGACCTGAAGGCAAATAAAGGTTTGTTTATCACCATCAACACTGATATGTGTAACAGCTTGATCTGTACAGTTTGATCATTATGAACAAGTATTGCTATAGATATACTAGCATGTAGATATGAGATTGGAAACACCTATTGTTAGGATCACATAGCTACAATTGGAATGTATATTGAAAACTCCTTTGGCTTGTGATCTAGTATTCACAGTATGGACTTTGCAGGCATAAATTATTCAACATTTAAGACAGTGCTTTTAGGGCAGAACATATTCAATATCTATATGTTGTGGTTTACTGTAATTTTCAATCAAATCATTGCTTTCCCTGATGAAGAATCATCAATAAGAATATTTTCAATTATCAACAAATATTAATTATGGCATCCCCCAATAAAGTATAACAGTCGTACTCAATTTTATGTCTAAAATGCTCAGAAGATATTTTTATTGAACGACTCAATCTGTTTCGTTAAACGAATTGAAATATACGACGGTGATATCTGATGTGAAGGATGCATTAACAGTACAATTACAGCTATAGATGCTCTTTTGGGGCTGAGATTGAGATAAAAATGCTAACTAAATTTACTTGGTATCTGCATCATCGCTTTTGTATCTCCAAAAGTCTTATGACAGTTATACCGCAGGGGGAAGAATGTTCGACACCCATCAGCAATGTCAACTTAAATGGAAAGGAGTATACAATAGTTAATATATAGTTAGTTCCCATCTCATTGACATTTGGAAATATTTCGACATAATTGGAAATAAATAAATAAATGAAGTTAGAATAATAATAATAATAATAATAATGTAATTTTATAGTGCCTAATATCCATCCGAAGGTACTCAGTGGCTTTTATCACTGAAAGATATATAGATGTAGAAAAGACTAGGATTTTCCATAGGTTAACTTCCTGTAAGTGTATTTTGATATCAAATCTATTGTCCATTCTACCGGAGAAGTTCACTTTTATTGTAAATTGGAGATATGCATATTATTATTCAATAAACCTGTGAAATTGGCTCCACATACAAAAACAATGTTTCCAAAATGTCTTCTGGAATGACAATTAAATTTTTTTTGGTTTCAGAGTCGTTGAGCTGACAGGGGACGTAACTCCCGACATGCGTGCTGTTGCCAATGCCGACCTGATAGTCACGACACCCGAGAAATGGGATGGCATCAGTCGGTCCTGGCAGACGCGTAGTTACGTCAAGTCAGTGTCGCTTCTCATCATTGATGAAATACACCTGCTAGGTGAGAGTTATTTTCCCTTTGATGTCAAGTGACTGTGGTCATATTGGGAATGCAGTTTATGTCAATCTTAAAATGATACTTTAACCCTCTCCATGCTGGAGGCAGCTGGAGATGCCATAAAGAGCTTGTCTGTACCTAATCCAGCAGGGAGAGGGTTAATTAACCCATTTTCCCCAATGCGGCATTCAATGGAAAAGAAAAACATTAATCAAGAGTTGTCTGTCCTTTGGTAACATGATTTGCTTCATAGTGGAAGAACTAGTCACGACTAAATAAACAAGAGTTATGTGCCCTTTTGGATAATTTCAGAGCACCAGTATTGAAGGTCATGTCTGGTTCAGATTGAATTTGAATGAGAGTTACCTGATCTTTGATTGCAGGCGACTCTCGTGGACCTGTGTTGGAGGTGATTGTGTCGCGGACTAACTTCATCTCCAGTACCACGCAGAAGAAGGTGAGGGTCGTCGGTCTGTCCACGGCTCTTGCCAACGCTCGCGACCTCGCAGACTGGCTCGGGATACGACAGGTAAGACTCTTTAACTCGTAAGTTGACCTTCTCCAACCTCCAACCTTGGACTACACCACAGTACTGATGGGCAGTTATGGTGCTTCGTACAAGAGAGCATTACCTTGATGTTACCGTGATGTTACCTACCGTATGTCATGTTTATTAATGTGCTTCTGGACAGTCTCACTGGAAACTAGGGCTTTGCTAATTGTTATTTTTTGTGTGTATTTTTTGCAGATGGGTCTGTTCAACTTCCGCCCATCAGTCCGCCCAGTTCCTCTAGAAGTCCACATCAGCGGTTTCCCCGGACAACACTACTGTCCTCGCATGGCAACCATGAACAAGCCGACATTCCAAGGTAGATAACTCTTGTTGGCAACCATGAACAAACCCACATTCCAAGGTAGATAACTCATGTTAACAACCATGAACAAACCCACATTCCAAGGTAGATAACTCATGTTAGCAACCATGAACAAACCCACATTCCATGGTAGGTAAACTCTTGTTAGAAACAATGAGACTTCATGCAGCTCATGTACCAGCTATGAGACTATTGAGCTGTGGTAGAGGTCTCATGAACATAATGATGCAGACCACTTGGTGGATATGGTAACTTCATCCAAAGATGCCCTGGGCCGTTCTATATCGGAGTGAAATGAGTAGCGAGGTGAAGTGACCTTGACCTTGATATCAAGTCGTCATGAGATCTCCAAAATCAAATGGTCTTTTTTTGTGCTTGCAGCCATCAAGACACACTCCCCAGAGAAGCCGGTGTTGGTTTTTGTGTCGTCACGACGACAGACCCGATTGACGGCACTGGACCTCATTGCATTCCTGGCAGCGGAGGAAAACCCGAAGCAGTGGCTGCACATGCCCGAAATGGAGGTACGTGTGTTTTTGTTTGTTAAACACAATTGGTCTCGGCTAGTGCATGGATGGGTGGTGGAGAACCAGAGAGTATCTAGGATTCGTTCCTGCCCAACACTGAGACACAGGCTCAAAAACTTGCATCACCTTAGGAAAATGGTTTAGTTTGAAAATGGCTTAGTCTGTCAATCCAGCCAGGAATGGGTACCCAGTAGGATGAGATGGAAATGTGAATACTGCAGCTTGGGATGTATTCTCCCCATGGAGAAGAGATATGAGGGCACACTGATCCATAGACAAGGGTAATAATAATGTAACACTTTAAGATTGCTTTCAAACAAAAATATAATATTGCATCCCATTAGTGGACATGAACTTATTATTATAGTTATGCACATTAGTTTAGCACAGAGCCAAAGGTCATGACTTCAAACCTGTCCCATGGACCTGGCATCAATGAACACAAAACAGTCACAATGTGGCACATCTCGATTGCATTCATTTTATAAGTATCAAAAAGTTGATTAGCTGTCAACTGTTAAAGCCTGTATTACAACTCTAAATCATTGAAGGCCTTGACCAGCTAACGGGAGATAACCTTACAAATTCTCCCTCTTCAACTCATACTGTTTGTTACTTTACTCAATCATTCCAAGTAATAATTTCCATATTTTAAATAAAAACATTTTTTAATAGTAATAAGTTGAATATTTGAAATACATGGGGATATTTTTCACGCAACATTTTGCAGATTATTTTATATTATTTATTTACTTTTCACATTCCTCTGAAGGAAGACTTAATTTAGTATCTAAGGTATTGTTTCATATCAATTTTGATATATTTTTGCAATTTCATTTCTATAGTCCTTCTCCAAAATTTGTTATCTCCCTTTATTAGACTTATCACCCTTGGAACATGACCATTTCTGGAGATTTTATTTTCTCACTCAAATGGCGTTGGATAAACAGAAGTCAATCGATTTTTCAATTAAATGTTAAAGAACTAAACTAACTTGTTCAGAATCACGGGAAATATTTGTCACGGACCAAGGCAGAATCAGTCTTGTGTGCACATGGTGTCTGTATGCTAGGGAAACGAAGTAATTTGAAAATGTTCTGCGATGAAGCCGTGCTGATCGCCTCGTGTCTCGGTGTATGGGTGAAAGATTCCTGCTGTGACGTAAAACAAAAATTCACTCACTCACTCACTCGTGTCTCGGTGATGTTTTGCCAGATCTGTCATTGATACACGAGTGAATTGATGGTATCTAACAATCACGATAATTTTCAAGTAGTAATTTGTGCAATTACATCGTTCTCGGAAAATACAACAACGTACGGTAAACTACGTTGGCAGCCGACACCAAGTGGAAGTGTTTTGACGAAAGAGTAACAGTGATGTGCTCACAGAGATCAGCCATAAGAAATGGCGTAACTAAGGTAACCTGACCTCCAACCTAAGCAATGGTGTAGTATATGGTTGGCACAAAGGTTACTTTAGAGTAACACTGATTATACATTAGAGCCCAAGACACATTTCACAAAGGTATCATAAAGCTCTCGTAGTTATCAGCGAGACAGATAGATACCAAAGCACTATTGTCTCAGTGGATGCGAGATCTTTGTGAAATGGCCCCCAGTTTGACTTGTGTAGAAAAAGTAATGTCTGTATACATTACATAGTGATAGATAGTTCTCACTTGGTTCATCACTCCCAGCCCTGGCTCATGGATCTGCTCCTGACACAGTTATAGTGGGTTCTCCTCCCACAATAATCAGATCACAGTCACTTTCAACGATTTAGTAATAGAACAAAATATAGCTTGTGTTATTCTACACTGCATGTCTATGGTAAGATGCGGAACCATGCGATATTAAACAACTCTTGCCACCATTGAATTCAGTAAGATCTCCATCTCTACACAAATGTCATCATGTATGGGCGAAAGATTCCCACTGTGACGTAAAACAATTATTCACTCACTCTACACAAACATGTAGTAGCAGTTTAAGAAATATAGGATTCCATTATTAGTTGACTTAACCTCCATAAAGTGTCCCTTTACATTTTGGTTGAGTATAGAATTAAGACAGGTGTGTAAGCAATATTTTGACTGAAAGCATACCATCACAGTTACAAGTATTGAATATTAAGTTCTGCATATCGATTTATTTAGTATTGAATTCTGCATGTTATCATATCAGTGATTTAGAGTTTGTGTAACGATTATGTCATGATTATATTGTCAATTTGTAGTCTCATAAATTTGATTTAGCATCCTTATATTGTGAACAGGACTTAGTAGTATTCAATTTGAGAATTCATAATTCATTTTTGCAGTGGCTGTCATTACACAAAAACACATTGGATTGTATTACATGTAATATATTACAAACTGGTGACTGGTATTGAAATTTTACATAAAGCAGAATATTATAATGCATGAAATATATCTTACCGTACATATAAGTGACATATATAAATTCTGTTCATGTATTTTTAAACTGAGGAATGAATGTGTTATATTTTAATAGAAAAGTAGTAAAATAATGTTTAAACTACACCTAATTTTACATCCTAAACACTCACCTTTGCCAATCTGAACATAGAAAAGTCGCCAGTGACAAAGTTGGTCGGTTTACACTTTATTTCGTGACAGGTTGGTTGCTTTGTGATGGCTTTGTATGAAAGTCTCTTGTCAAGTTTTCATCACTCTGTTCTGTTTCTCCCTGAGGCAGAATACGTCATGTTCTGGTTAAACAATGTATGCTTTCTTTATGACCAGGCCAACATTTCCTATTTACAGAACACATTAATCCTAGAAACATACTTACATGCCTGAGTGATTATACACAAGATTACATGCTGTGCTATACTATGCTATGCTATACTATGCTATGCTATGCTATGCTATGCTATGCAATGCTATTGAGTCACGTGGAATGTTATGTAATTAATGTCTGTGTCCAGCGTAGCGGATATAGCAGATGGGGCATTTAAAGAATAAATAATTAAAACAATATGTAATAAAACTATAAATATATAACTATAATAATAATAAATAAATGAAATAATAATAATGATGATAATAATAACAATAGCAATAATTAATAAATAAATATAGTAAATAAATATAAGAAAATTAATGGATAAAGGAATTAATACATCAATAATTAAATAATTGGATTCTGTGTCACGTATTATTCCTATTTATGCATGCAGCCAACATACATAATTGTTCTTGTAGTTATTTCTTGGCTTAATTGTTAGTCGAAATAATTTTCTGTTAATGAGACAGTTTGACCTACATGTGAAATATACCATTGTATGTTTTCACAACCACACAATAAACAATGGAAGTATTAATATTGATCATCGCATTTGGGTGAAATATTGCGTAAATATGACGTAAAGCACTAATTCAAACATTCAATAATTAATACTGAATCGATAGCAGCTTATTCTGTAGTATTTCTTAGTATAATTAGACTTTTTAAATATTCTACATTTAATAGCTGTATTGCATCGGCTCATAATTATGATTATATACATGCATACATTATTATAGAAATTGTCTTCTTAACTTCTGGCTCTGAGCTATCGGGCATCTCCAGCTTCAAGCAGATTAATCTCACATCTCACATCTATAGAACATTGTGTGGCTTGAAAATCACTGGAATATTCAGATATAGATACCATCCAAGATAAATTATACTACAATGTAATACTATTATATTTTGGCACATTCGACTACCATGGGAGTTATATGTGCATAATTATTTTGATTAATTATTTAATTTAATTTGTACCTACATGTACTTCACATGGGGATGTACTTCACATGGGGATGTACTTCACATGGGGATGTACTTCACATGGGGTGGGGTCTATTCCCCTGACCTGGAACTGGACCAGGACCCAAATCCAGGTAATCTGATTGGCTCACGTGGTTAAGAAAAATTAGCCTGGGTCCTGTTCCAGGTTTGGGTCAGGAAAATAGATCTCACCTTCACAGGGTCAATGTCAGGAGCAAACACAGGATTTTGTTTAGTAATGCCATACTTATTTGTTTACCTGGTTTATGGATCCGGCAACCTGATTTTTTTCCAATAATAATTATTATTTTTATTATATTCCGCCAACAGTGTACTAGCCTTTAGAAAATTATAATAATAAATGGTGATGAAACAAGTGATAAAAATAAACATCATTGAACATGAACAAAGACCTAATGGCCAGAAGGTTGACACAAAGACGAAGCCAATTTCAATAACAAAAGTCTAATTTATAACAATTCCATCAGTACTTTGAAAATAATTGCACATTTTAATCTGAACAATTTATTTCATACTGGTGTTTATATCAATTATTGACATTTATATTGATCAGTTAGGCCATAGTTATTTTATTCCTTGGTTTGCAGATCCACCTACCTGATTTTTTTCCACTATGGAAAATAGAAATAATTATATTTATTATATTCTGACAACAACATACTAGTATTTAGAAAATTTTAATAATAAATGGTGACGGTAATAGTCATGAACAAAGACCGGCAGGCAATGGTTGACATTAATGTCGGAGCCATTTTGATTTGTTACTGGTAAATATGTATAACAAAAGTCCAATTTATTACAACTAAAGCTATTGACAAGCAGTGCTTTGAATGTACATTCAGATCTGAACAACTTATGTGTAGTGGTGTTTATTACAATTATTGACATGTATATTGATCAATTATATGTATTTTCTGTCAACTGATCATTAATAATCTCAAATTATTATTATTTTTATATTGGAACTGACTGACTGGCCAGAATATCAAATTATATTTGTTTATATTTTCGACTGCCCAAGCAATCATGATTACAGGAAAATCTGTAAACCAGGGAATCAAATAGCTATGGCCTAAATCATTTATCTCCAATCAATCTAGCTCAGTTGAAAACATTAATGTATGAAAATGCACTTTGGGTCCAAATGAAAACTTGGCTATAAATGTCTCTCTTTCTTTTGTATGTTACTATTTCATATTGTTTCCTCTCTGCATGTTCTTGAGGACAATTTATATGTAGGTGTAATGGCTGTTTGTGTCTGACCTCCCCCAGGCTAACAGCTGTGTGGAGACATACGGCTTTACCTGGGCCAGATCCCAGTTCATTACTCCGTAGAAAACATCTGTTGAGCGTCTATTGTGTAGCATAACACTAGCCAGGATGGATGGGGACGGACAGTGGTAATCACCACGTGGTCAATCCTAGGACGCCATTCTGTGCCGTTTTGTACCCATAGTGTTACTTCCAGCTCCATCCGATTGGAATTTGTGGCAATCTTTCGCGTGTGACCCAAAAGGATGTTTTGTGGTTATCTGTCCATATCACAGTCTCTCTGTGTGACAGTCTCTCTGTGTGACAATCTCTCTGTGTGACAATCTCTCTGTGTGACAGTCTTTCCACGTGACAGTCTTTCCATGTGACAGTCCGTCTATGCAACAGTCCATTCTGGGGAGCGGCTGTCACCTCCAGTATGAGGATTGAAAGGAAAAGATCCCAGCAGTTGTGGATGGTGCTTTTTTAATAGTAGTGACTCCAATTCGATCATGAAATTATCATGTTTTACACTGACACCGCTGTGATAGTGTTAGGAATTCCATTTATTTTTGCGAATTTACAGAGTATTTCCAAGACAAATCTGTTGTCGCACCTTTCAGCAATAGCGGACTATTTGGAGATGGTTTAAAGGGTATTGTTGATCACAAATCAGGTTTAAAGGGTATTGTTGATCACAAATCACCTATGACACAATAAGATTGAGCTTTCAGTTGATCAAACATGTCAGCAATTGCAAGAATCTCATTCTTCACCAATCTCCAATTATCACATCGAGAAGTAAAGACCATTGGGCGTCTCTGAAGCTAGGAACGATTAAGAACTGATAACAGGTTCTGGCAAAACTTAGTATATTGTTTCTGATCACTGAGGAAGCGATCACAGGACACAAGATCGTCGCTGATCACAAACCACAAGATCGACCGCTGTCACGGAACCAGAGTTTGTCAGTGATCTCAGTTTTAGTGATCTGTGTCGTGGAGGCTTTTTTGACTTGTGTTCAAGAAACTGGATACATAGTCTCCTCTGGCGATGCCAGGGGGTGTGAGATATCACTGACCTCCAGAGCCTAGCAGAGCTATTAATACAGAGTCACTGTAACAACAGTACTGGGACTGCAACACAAATCAACGTTTTGCTAATTGTTTCCAATCTTAGTTGTACATTGCACCGTGGAGTTCTCTGACAGTTTCACTGTGATTAAGTGTTCCTGTTGAGTGAGAGTGTTAATATTGGAAGAGTTCATGGAAAAGACAACCTTATGACTTTATTGTGGCCCAGGGGAATTCTTAGTGACTTTATTGTGGCCCAGGGGAATTCTTAGTGACTTTGCCCAGGGGAATTCTTAGTGACTTTATTGTGGCCCAGGGGAATTCTTAGTGACTTTATTGTGGCCCAGTATTCTACTGTAATCTGACAACAATCAGGAATATTTTCCGACATCCTGTGTATTATTAGGAAAAATCTATATATATATATATATATATATATATATATTCTATTCTCTTGGCGGCCACTATGGATTAAGATCTGGCTGTGTGTATTTTGTGCACAACTTGGATAACTTTGAGGGAAGATGACATGTACACCTCCAGCTGTGCAAGGTTTGTTATTGTCCACGAACTGATCACTGAGTGGATACCGTCACTGATTTTGGAGATAAATTGATTTTGTTCTTGCACATTCCTTGCATATTTCTTGCAAACAGGTGTTCAGCACCTCCTGGTATTGAAAGACCATATTAGACTGTCAGACTGAGATTATCAGATTGTCATGTGACTGGATCTTGATGCCGTGATTGGATTAACTAAATATTAACACTGCTGCATGTTTGTTGAAGATTAACTGGGTACGAGCACTGGCATTGTCGCACACCGCTACATGCGACTGTCAGCTCAACGTCCTCGTACTTCTAGTAGTGCCAGATCTAAACATCCCCGGCTTATCATAAGTCTCTCATCATTGCACATACTGCAGCTAACTCTGCTACATGTCGAATTGTTAGCATCACTTTTACCTTGAAACATACATCAGCTGATGTACAGTGAAGTGAGTTCATCGCTAGTGTGCATGGACCTGTAGATGTAGGACCTATAGGTAGTGACTGGAACCTCTGCTAGGACCTCTCCTGGAATATCTTCCAGAGTCAGTGTTGTGCATTGAGGACACTATTGTGCACCAAGAACCCAGTGTTGTGTATTGAAGACCCAATAGGAGCCAACATTGTCCCTCGAGGAGCCAGCGCTGTGCATTGAGGAGCCAGTGTTGTGCAATAATAGTCGGTGTTGTGCATTGAGGAGCCAGTGTTGTGCAATGATAGCCAGTGTTGTCCATTGAGGAGCCAGTGTTGTGCATTGAGGAGCCAATAGGAGCCAAAAGTGTACCTCGAAGAGCCAGTGTTGTGCAAGGAGGAGCTAGTAGGAACCAAAATTGTGCAAAATTTTACACTGTGTTGTGCTATCAGCCTGTGCTGGTGTCAGATCTTGAGGAGTCACAGGTGTGCCTTCCTGTGTTAGTGTCACAGTATTGTCACAGTATTGACACATTGTCACATCAGATGACAGATATCAGATAGTCACAGCATGTACTGCATCTGGGGTTTAGCCAAGTGGGTCGGTTCTCACCGTTTCCTCATCATCATGTGTTTCCTCGACATTTGCTTCCTTGCGTATGAACTCGGTGTCCAGAATCGACAGCTGACAGCTGCGGCACAAGAACTGCTGCAGAAAACAGAACGCACTAAAATGAAAACCATGGACATTGTGGTGGAAAATATTAGCCTTTTCAGACAAATCCTGCTTCAAAAGAAGAAGGATGAAGCCCATATTCGAAGGCTTGTCCAACAAATGGATGAAATAGAGTCAGCTCTAGAAATACTAAAACAGGAGAAAGAAGGAAGCAAACAAACTGCTGCTTTTGATGTTCACTGAGGAATGGAAGCTCTAGGTTATTATTGTTACTAATTTATTGAATCAGTGCTATTTGTTTGGTGGATTTTTATTTTGTGTGTGGACAATGGGTCCAGTATGCTGGACACAAAGACTCGTTAGTAGTATCCAGACTTTGGACATTACCGATTCAGAGCAGTGTAGTATTCACATTTGAGAGTGTTTTGCAGAAGAGTTTTACAGATGTAGATTCTATCATTTCTTAGAGCTTGAATGTAAGTTATAGCAGAACATGACACATGCTATTTATGTCTATTCTGTATAAGATATAAGATATGTTTAGGCAAGATAAATTTAATTAACAATTTTACAGATCCAATTGTCCGTTACCAAGAAGAAAATAATTTTACAAAGCCAACCGTAAATGAATGTTTAAAAAAAAATTAAAAAATGTCTCCCTCCTGACTACAGACTGGTAGGTGGTAGCAAAGTGGTAGATCGTCAAACTTCAGAGCCAAAGTTCCTGAGTTTGAACCTACCCCAGGGAACTGGCATTAGCATCAGCATCAGCATTAACTTTCTGACACAATCATGATAGGATGCAATGTCTAAATTCAGTGTTACAGGTGTTGCAGATTTCCTCATCTCCTACACTGACAAGCCATAATAAGAGCAAATTATTACAGTGGCTCTAAATCATTTCACAATGAAAATCGATGAGATGGGTCTGTTAAACAAGTAATAATGATGTCCAGGCCAGGCTAGGTGATGCACACATGCAACTGGTATTGTGTGACTTGTATTGTGTAACTGGTATTGTGTGACTGATATTGTGTGGCTGGTATTGTGTGACTGGTATTGTGTGACTGGTATTGTGTGACTGGTATTGTGTGGCTGGTATTGTGTGACTGGTATTGTGTGACTTGTATTGTGTGACTGGTATTGTGTAACTGATATTGTGTGACTGGTATTGTGTGACTGATATTGTGTGGCTGGTATTGTGTGACTGGTATTGTGTGACTGGTATTGTGTGGCTGGTATTGTGTGACTGATATTGTGTGGCTGGTATTGTGTGACTGGTATTGTGTGACTGGTATTGGTGACTGGTATTGTGTGACTCCTGCTGCATCTGTGTGTCTGTAACTTGAGGGTTCCTGTCTGGAATGAAGTGAACCTAGTGCTGTTGCCATTGCCTCTCATTGCCTCTCATTGCCTCTCATTGCCTCTCATTGCCTCTCATTGCCAGCCCCATTTCTTCTCTCATTAGCACCCTCCAGTGACAATTGATTTGACAATTGTGACCCAGAAAGGACATGGGATGAAAATCTCATTGTGTTCAATGCCTTTTTGTGCCTGGCACTATTTTTAGCCAAATTATTGAACATATTATCATAATAATATTCAAACTGTATGTTTCAAACATAATAAGAGTATATTGGTTTCATTACAGATGTATCTATCTAACACCTGTTGATGTATAAAATGTATTCATGAAGCAATAATATTAATACAGTTTTAGCTGTGTGCGCTTTAAACGTAATGTAGCTCTTTGAGCATGCATTAGTGGGTATATCTGGCACATTAATAATATCCATTATTGTTATTCACCGACTTGGAAGTAATGTTCTTATGAAATTAATCAGAATATGTTGATGCCAACATGTCACTCCATCGACAGGTGCCAATAGTGTTAAGTTAATTTATCTTGTTAACCCATATGTGGCTATGTTGGGATGCACATAGGTTTTCAATGTTGATCTAATTTTGGTGGAAGGAAAACCTGCAATTACCATTTGTGTACTTTATATTATATTTTATTTTCATGAGGGTTTTTAAAACACATTTTCCATGGTAGTTTCAGTGATTTTGTGGTGTGCTTCTTATGAAATGTTTGTAACATCTGTTATTTTTACATTAATTTATGTTATTATTTCACTAATATCAACAATATTTTCAATCTCATCTAATCTGTAATACCCAACAATACAGCCTATAGTCATTACATGCCATTCAATTCAACATTCAAAGCCTGATTTTATTCACTAAGAAATGACCGTCATTTTATGGTTGTTCACTGAAGTATGAACGATTTGAAAGTGCTGGTTAAACTCGTGTTAATCCCAGATCGGGAACAGTTATTAAAACAGCATGAAGGTAGGAGTTTGTGAGAGGTACTAGCCATGTTCTGAATCTTAAAATGCATATTATCCTAGCTGTTTGTCAATGAACAAACTTCTGCTACGATGACCCGATCTTTAAACCATTAGACATGATATTATTGTTATAATCTGACACTAGCTGCGACTGAAATCATGTAGCTATAACGTTTGATTCAGTTAGTTGTTAGATGACGTACACGTACTCAAAATATGGCAATGGACTAGATGTAGTCATGAAAACCTGCACCTAGAATGAAAATAAGCTTAAAATAAAATGATGCACTGTTGTAACTGATTCCACTGTGACGTCACTTGGCTTTGTAGTCGAGACAGCAATGATGTAAAAGAACAATGCTGACATTTCAATGAAAGTAGTTTCGGCAAAAGTATACACTTTTTGTGAAGTTTACACAAGTATGAACGCAACAATTTGTATGAATGCAACAATTTGTCGTGTAAACCTTTGTCACGTGACCATGTTTTAGCCAATCACCAGTCGCGAAATCGTGTAAACGTCATAGTAAGAAATAATATATTAATAAATAGAAAAATGTTGATATTCTTACCTTCAAAAACTGGCCCATATATAGATTCTCCACCATTTCCTCGACCATGGTAAATATCTAAAACAAAATACACATTTTAGTTGACTTTAATCATAGAATTTAACATCAACAATTATAAAACGTATTACCGGAATTTGCAAGTAATGCTAACAGATTTGATACATGTTTGATATATCCTAGATAATTGAGTCGATCCTACCTCCCCCTTGAATCCAGCCTTTCGGAACAATTCTGTGAAACATTGAGTTCTTGTAGCTGAGATTGTATTGTGTCTCCAGTGATTCCCCCTTCTCTCCTGTACACAGTGCCTTGAAGTTAGCACACGTCTTGGGTACACGGTCAGTAAATAACTTTAGAAGAAACAAAAACATACCATCAGCAATATCTTATGACAGATAAAATTAATATTATTATTTACTCATAGGCACATGAAATAATAAAATCCAAAGAGGTGTAAAGTATGTTGCATTTGTTTAGTATAAATTTCAGTGTGTTAAATGTAATTATTTATGAAATACTTTATCAAATACTATCATCTTCATTAGTATTTATTCCAATAATAATAACATAATAATATAATAATAATAATAATAATAATAATAATAATAAAATAATATCTATGTTTTTTTGTCATGGAAAACTATTTCAATAACCAATCTTCCTGCTTCTGTTCAATCTATATGCACATTAAGATACACAAAGTTAAAGATAATTGTTTACTAAACACTATATTATAATTATAACACTTAAATAATCATCATCTTCTTTGGTATTGATTCCAATAATAATAATAATAATAATAATAATACCTCTAATTGTTGTCATGGAAACATACTTCAATAACCATTCTTCATACTTCTGTTACATCTATATGCTCACATCGAGATACACAAAGTCAAATATTTTTCGTTATTAATACTATATCATATTTAAATAATCATCATCTTCATTGGTATTGATCCTAATATTATTATTAATAATAATAATAATAATAATGCAATAATAATAATAATAATTATACCTATAATTGTTGTTGTTGTCATGGAAACTTACTTCAATAACCAATCTTTTTGCTTCTGTTCCATCTATGCTCACATTGATATACACAAATTTAAACATAATTGTTTATTAATATTATATCATATATTTAAATAACCAGCATCTTCATTGGTATTTATTCCAATAATAATAATAGTATTAATAATAATAATAATAATAATAATAATAATAATGATAATACCTATAATTTGTGTTGTTGTCATATAAACTTACTTCAATAACCAATCTTCCTGCTTCTGTTCCATCTATGCTCACATCAAGATACACACATTTCAATATAATTGTTTATTAATACTAATGTTTATTATAAATAATAATAATAATAATACCTATAAATGTTGTCATGGAAACTTACTTCAATAACCAATCTTCCTGCTTCGGCTCCGTCTATGCTAACGTCGAGATACACAAAGTCATGCTGTAAAATCATTATGTTTGTTTCAATTTGGGTTGAAATGGGCAATAGATCTTAGAAGAGGTGACACAGGTTAGTTTAATCATAGTTAGTGTGCCCATCCAATTTTTCTTTTATAATTATTAGAGAAAGAGAGTTATAATTCACTCTTTCACCGTATATCATTTAAATAATTTAAAGTGAAAGGGTGAACATTATGACTAAGTCAGAAACAAATCAAGCTACAATTTTAATAACATCATACATGCTTGATTTAACCCTCTCCATGCTGGATTAGGCAAAAGCACTGCTCATTGTGGCATCTCCAGTTGCCTTCAGCAGGGACAGAGTTAATTTCTGACTTTGTTCATAATATAATTTAATACTCCATACATTTTATACTTGCATCCAACAAATTAACGTCTAAGTTTTTCAGTACATGTACGTTCAAATTAGGAATGGAACAAATGGTAAAATATTTTGAATATAAATTTCCAGACTGTAGAAAATAATCCTGTGTTATTCATATAAAATCCAATATGTAGCAGGGTGTGATATAACATGCCCATACTGCATGTTTCACCCCACATTGGGTGCCATTTGTCACAGAACCATGCTAATCCTGGGATTTGAACCAGAGTTGCTGGAGTCCAACACTCCACTGACGACCAAAAGGCAAGGAGTAACATAACCCCTCTGGCCGAGACCAGTATCACACCCTACTACAAATATAAAATAGATTACAAAATCACATTGAGTATTTTTTTTTACAATAGAGCTCACCTTTTTCGAATTTAAATGTGTCATGTATCCTTCCTCGGTGAGGGTCTCATACAATGGTTCTGGTCGGAATTCCTGGAAGCTGTAGTTATCTTCCGCCCATATAAGGAAGTCTTCAGGTCCTCCAATCAGTTGGCCGTTTACAAATATGATGGCTTTCTCATCAAATATCCACATCTCCCCTCTGACCTCCTGCAATGAAATATAGCATTGGACAATCTTAAATTGGCTCACCTAGTTTTGAGATAATTTATTTTTACAAATCAATACAATGCCATAGCATGTTAAAATATTACTGCTACATGTACATCGAGGATGTCAATAAAGTATGTTTCAAATAAAATCATAGAGGATTTATTTTCATCAATTATTTTTTAATGAACATAATGCATTTAATTACTGCATGATTACAGTAGTTAGATTCCCTGGTTTACAGATTTTTCTCCAATGATTTTGGATTGGGCGGTCGAAAATATAAATAAATATATTTTGATATTTTGGCCAGTTGGTCGGGTCCAATATAAAAATAATAATAATTGGAGATTATGAATGGTTGACAGAAAATAAATATGTCAATAATTGCTATAAAAACTAGTGCAAATATATTGTTCAGATTTGAATGCACTATTATTTTCAATACTAGTACTTGTGATAAATAATACTTTTGTTATACCAGTAACCAGTCTTTGTTCACGTTCATTGATGGTTTATACGACTTGTTCCTTCACTATTTATTAATTATTATAATTATTTTTATTTTCCAAAATGGAATAAATCGGGTCAGCAGATCCATGAACTCAAATAACTATGACCTAAATTGTATTTTAACCTTTTCCTGGCTGTATGCAACCAGAACTACCCTAAAGAGCAACATTCTTTGAGGAAGAAAAATTCCAAGAAATATTGGTAGTTATTGTACGGTAAATGGCTAAAATGTTTGAAGATTTATCATCTGATACAGAGCTCGATTGTAAGGATTGATCGCCTGCCCGGGACAGATATTAACCACAGTGAAATAGTCCAGATTAACAAGCCATTTACCTACAGGGGAAGTAGTTTATTGTCCAACAGGACACCGAGACAGGTGCCTCAAAACATTAATGTAGAGCCCTGTGATATCTAACAAAAATGCTTGCATGATACCATAATAATAATGAAGTTTCATTGCATTCTCATGAAAGGCATATAATCATCGCTTGTTGACGTATTTCATGGTCAAACGTATTTTCACCTGAATTATATAAAAATACAAAACCATGAAAAAATATGAAAATATTGAAAACCAGCAGGACCTGCAGAAAACGTAGCTTGTTGCCAAATATACTTGTATAGACAAATCAAATGTACATACTTTCAAGTAAAAATATGTTTGACCATGAAATATGTCAACAAACTGTGATTGTATGCCTTTAATGAAGTTTCATGCTTTCTGGCCTCGGTCTACACACCTTCTTTTTGGCATCGATGAATACATCCCAGTCAAACTCCAGCATACCATGGATAGCTGGATCTGAGAATGTAGCTGGGTCTTTGGTCTGCAGATCCTAAAATACATCAGAACTGAAGTGAGTTGTGTGAATTAGTTTTCATTCTTCATATCACCAATTTATATCAACTAACCCAATATCATAAAGTGCAATATAAACACTTATTATAAATACAGGAATTTTATAACTATTCAGGAAATTATAATAATTAATAAAATCAATCCTGCAATGTATATATTGATTCGGGATGATTTCCGTCAACACCCAATCCCTTTTCTTCCATGCTACACATGTGTGTGTAATTTTGTAATATGTAACAATATCTGCGACATAAAAGAATAACAAAATGTTGTCAGGACTCAGGATTGATTTAACAGCATGTGACATGTCAAAAAATATAATGTACCAACTCAAACTCACATATCTGGCCATATAAATCATGGTGAGATATATTTTATTTTAAGATGGAAACTATTTATCAATAATATGTTCATATTTCTGGAATAAATCGTTTTCGCTACTGTCTGGTTTTACATTAATTTATGATTTATTTTATGTCACAAATTGTGTTTATTTGAGTTCTATTGGATAATATTAGATTTTACGAGTCGAAGGTTTCTGTGCAAATGCATATATCCTACCAGGTTAAAAGAACTAGTCAAGTACCAGTAGTTGACGATTAGTTGAGATAGCCGACAGGCGACTGTTACGAGACGTAGTCGACTAGTCAGGCTATTTTCTGTATACCATTGATTAGCTGTTGACAGAATGAGTTAAAATAAATTTAACGTATACGTGTGCATATGCTATTTATAACCGCATTACATTAACAGTACCCATTTTAAAAAAGCAACATCAGATCGTAGATACATACTCAAAATGAAAATTTACAATATCTGTCCAACGTGCGAGCTAAGCGTATGTGTGGTATACCACAATGCATAGGTTAATGCACACTTCCGCTACTTTTAGGCAGAATTTGTAAAATGTTTGTTGAACTTACAACTTGATTAAATTTAGATGCTAAATAAAATAATATGTAAAACATAAATTTGAGAGATGGTAGCTTAATCATAATCAAGGAAGATAAATAAGATTTATGGATTAAAATACGTACGATGTTGAATACAATCATCGCAAATACGTTTGTGGCAACTAGTCGACTACTACTCGACTATACTAAACGACTAGTCGACTCGGAAAATCTGGTAGTCGTTTTAGACCGGATATCCAATGTATGGAAACCAATATAACCATACTAACTGGTACTTGATATCAAAATTCATGTGGTTTTTCAAACATCAACATCAATACTGACACTGTTGAAGTTGAACAGACGATTCTTTGCCTTTTCAGCCAATACACTGATAATGTTTGACTACTCCAAGGAGATATATATCTATTCCCATTGTACTATAGCATGCATCTGCATCGCAAAACACATATTTATGACATGACAAACCTCTGCACAGCATTTTGCTCGAACAAAATTGATGTCATTCAATAGGCCGAAAACTTCGATGTTCATAGTTTCATTCGCCATCTTGTTTGTTGTCAATGGAAACGGTGGGTAGGTAACTCTAATATGACTGGTGAGAAAGAAAAGAAAATATTCCCGAAGCGCCCGTATAATATATTAAAGCAGGCACGTTTCACATAATTTACACGAATTTTAAATTACACCATCAATATAAATAATTAGACGTAGTACATGTACTGTGCATTTAAAATAAAAGTAAGTAAACAAGGGAGAAATTGCATAATTATATAAATGTGCATAGGCTAAATCAAGTACTTGTGCTAATTTATATTGAATCTATTCCAGCTATACATATTTTGTCATAGGATATGCATTGGACCTATCATTTATTTAATTATTTGTATCAATTACTTATTGGAATTAAGAATGCAACACAATTTATAATGTGCGCACTTGTTTTGTGTTAAATTAATTAATGCACAAGACAGAGAGAGAGAGAGACTGAATAATGTAACACTACTGTACCCACTGTATCTCTTTCATATTGAGAATGCGTCTTGGTATGTGTAATTATGTATGCATAGCTAATTACATTGAGTCTTCAACGTGTAGTGATAAAATGAGTGTCACGACTACAATTTCACAATCTAGACACAAGAAAATAACATGTGCGTGTTAACTTGTGGCACATTTCACAAACAGTAACTATGATATCACAGTTGTGCAGCTTATGACTAAGACTTTGGGTGTCAACCACGTCTTGTAAATTCGTTGTTAGATGTCGTATTCGTTGCTTGCGAGCGACAGGTGGATTAGAGTTTAATGTTCTATGACTTCAAGACAGAGTTATTTGCTACTATTATTATACATGCTTGATCATGAAGATTTGAGTTAATAAGATATGATTGTATGAACCACTATACTCGCGACAATGTTAAGACTCTCTTAGTAGTTACGGCTGTGTAGATGTCTGTCGATGACTCATTGATGTCACTTCTACCGTTTTAAATAAATATGAATATAATTGCCTGAAATATATTTATTAGATATACCTGTACTCTGCTTGGCTTCATGGATAAGATTACTATACTATATAATATATATATATATATATATATATATGAAATAGCTAACCACTGGTGAATACATGACAAGTATACACAATTATGTCTGTAGTGTCTTAATTATATATACGGAAGATGTGAAGGTATATTATACATAATTATACCATTGCTAATAATGAGTGTGACATCCTAGCCTAAGTCACCTTCTAATACCACTCTAGCTTCACTGATGATAACACTGTTCTCGTCATTGCAGTGACGATGTCACTTTTCTCAGATTGAGAAATCTCAGTCTTTAACTGCTCGGTATATAATTAATAGCTTTACACATATTTATGATATACTTTTCACACATTTCGCATGGCGCTATGCTGTAAAAACAAGTTTCACAGTAATCTTTAGTATAGTACGAACAATTGAGTTAATATTTTCCAAATCATATTAACATATTACGTGGGAATATTTATATTACGCAGAGCTGCTTCGTGGCTGATACACAGTAAATCAATAAATATAACAATATTGATAGCTCATTTTGGTGGCGAGACGTCCATACTGGTCCTATGCCATTATGTGTTCAAAGAATGTTATTGCTAGTGCAAATAAGTCGGTCCTAATCAATCTGTTTGGACGCGTATATGGATCTGCAGATTAGTATAGACAAACCAAATGATCTAGGATTCGCTCCTGCCCCACACTGAGAGACAAGCTGAAAAAAACTGTGGTGTCACCGTAGGCAAGTGTCTTAGTACGAACATGCCTATGTTCACCCAGCAGAGAATGGGTACCCGGTAGGATTACATGGTCTTGTGAATGATAATATTGTAGCGCTGGAAACGACATCTTGGGTTGTATACTCCCCAGGGAGTTGAGAAGTGGCATTGAGTGCACACTGATCTACTGGCAGGGTTTACAAACATAACGCTTTGAGTATGCCATAGTGGCGGATTTGGCACATTATAAGTAGCCATTATTATTATTATTATTATTATCAGCGTGAAAGTAAAATCAGTTATGTTTCAGTTCTACTGATTGATAATAGTATTAAATGTGTCACCGAGCACCATTACCATTTGCATATTGAAAATTAAGAGTCTGCATGAAAGGTAAATCTCTTGAATTAGCCTCAGAACATATGGAAGAGAATACGGCCTGTGCCAGAGAATATACAGATCTAAATTGACCTAATTATTTGAGCTGTACATCAAGAAATCAGCATCTGATCATGAACTACTGTACATCCTTAGCGTAAAGGGAGCCAATACAAAATAATGCGAATGGTTGTTTGCGAAACCTTTCCCAGGCCGTTCAACAACGCTAGTACACATAGCACCCTCTGCCTCATAGTGATCCATTGATTTTAACACTCTCCATGCTGAAGGTAACCGGAGAGCCCTAAAGAGCAGTGTCTGTGTCTAATCCAGCAAGGACCGAGTTAATGTTCTGACGTTCTACGAGCTGTTTGTAGAGGATGACAGTCTACGAGACAGTGTAATATTGTGTTTGACATAACACTAACAACTTGAGGTAATTGTATATGATAAGATTCCGAATTAGTGATCTTCCTTTAAAATAAATTGTTCGATCTCATGTTGGTCTCGCGACATTCATTTGCATTAAATTGGTCTCGCATTACAAATTACATATATAAACACATAGTATTTTTTATTGCGTTGTATGGATATTACACATATATACGTATCCAAACGAATACATATCGTAAATTTAGAATCTAATCATAAGACTAAATAATACTGGTATTGCAATGATATAGCTAAGAGGAAAGACTAATAGTTTGCTTTACTTTTTTTGTTTAGAAAATCATAAATAATTGTCTCCAAAGACACGTATTAAATGTGGAGGTGTACTTGAGTAGATTGTGTGTGTGTATGTGTGTGTATGTGTGTATGTGTGTGTATGTGTGTATGTGTGTGTATGTGTGTATGTGTGTGTATGTATGTGTGTATGTGTGTATGTGTGTGTATGTGTGTATGTGTATGTGTGTTTGTGTGTGTGTGTGTCTGTGTGTGTATGTGTGTGTTTGTGTGTGTATGTATGTATATGTATATGTGTGTTTGTGTGTGTGTCTCTGTGTGTATGTGTGTATGTGTGTGTATGTGTGTATGTGTGTTTGTGTGTGTATGTGTGTATGTATGTTTGTGTGTATGTCTGTGTGTGTATGTGTGTATTTGTGTGTGTATGTGTGTATGTGTGTGTATGAGTGCGTATGTGTATATGTGTGTGCGTGCGCTTGCGTGTGTATGTGTGTGTATGTGCGTACGTGTGAGTGCGTATGTGTGTGCGTATGTGTGTGTGCGTATGTGTGCGTATGTGTGTGCGTATGTGTGTGTGCGTATGTGTGAGTATGTTTGTGCGTATGTGTGTATGTGTGTGTGTTTGTGTGTGTGACGTGTGTGTGTGTGCTTACGTGTGAGTGCGTGCGTGGTTCAAAGGCCAATGAAAGAGGCAGTATAGATATGTTTATGTTATTCATTTTTTAACAGGTGTTTATGATTTCTCTGCCTTATCAAGTGCGCATTATCGTGTATAGATCGACTGTGCATTTCTATATAACAAGCAGTGTTTGGAGTGTATCGTTCCAGCCGAGTGCATGGTATAACAATTGGCAATACCACAAGGGTAACGATACCCCCCGGGTAGCGAGATTACATTAATAATCGATAGTCGTGATATCTCAGTGTTCGTACTGGTCAGGTTACTCACTTGGTAGTTGCAGGCAATTAACAGTTGACAATGTGACCTCAAAGGCAGGGAGAGTTGAATTACGTTTTTAAATACATTAGCCAAACAAACGCTCGTTAAAGGCAGTGGTCATTATCCCCACTTGCAGTATATAACGTGATTGCTAATATGAAAGCCGTATAATGAACTGTTGATACTATACGGATTATGTCAAATGCTTTAATATGATATCACGTTATATATTAGAAATAAATCGGATAGAGTTTATTATTTCTGACGTGAGAATAAGAGTATGTTTTGATATCACGTTATATATTAGAAATAAATCGGATTGGTTTTATTATTTCTGACGTGAGAATAAGAGTATGTTTTAATAGTAGTCATTACATTACATTTCAATTGCATTGCATCACGTTACGTTACATTAAAATGGCGTACTTACAAATATGAAGCTTCATATTAGAGTTAAAACTATTAATTTGGTCTTCTTTTATATACTAGTATGTAATTAATTAAACGGCACTGGACGTCGGAAATATTTTCTTTAGAAAACAAAGATCCTGTATATTATATGAAATACCGTTGTCATAGAATTTACCATATTATGTAACTAGCTGATGTAATAAACAAGTGTGAATTATTAGAACAATTCTAGACGTTGACCTAAACGTGTTACACTATGATCTGCATAACAGTCTCTTCATCGAAATGTTTAAAATGAAAATATCAAAGGGAATTTGTTTTCGTGATAGTAAAACATTATATCAGTTTATATCAGACACCTTAGATCCAATATCAAAAGGTATGTTTTGATTGCAAATGATTGTGCCATCATTGAATGCTAGAGAGAGAGAGAGAGAGAGAGAGAGAGAGAGAGAGAGAGAGAGAGAGAGAGAGAGAGAGAGAGAGAGAGAGAG